>OX422220.1:124671497-124915067 GCA_949130495.1 Sambucus nigra | reverse complement strand
CCCATGGGTATGTGAACTATGTTCGCCTCCAATATGTGTGATTTTTCTTATTGAAACGGTTCCAGAGGGATTCGGAATACGTAGTCCTTATGTACGTGATGTAACGTGATTCGATAGCAGAGTATGCGTGCATCTCATCTTAGCCTAGGGGTGCCATAGTTGTATATTTATACTGAGGATGATATACTTGTACTTATAACTAACTCCTTGTTAATTGGTGAATACAAATAATTGAGATATGTGAACGGGATTAAAAATGTGAGAATTCATACCGTAATTGATATAAATTAATCTGATGAATGTAAAGGTGAGTTACACACAGGATATATCAGAGTGATAAGAATAGACCCCTATATTATAATGTGAAGACAGGAAGTGGTACAGACTAGTTAGCTAGCGGTATAACTAGGACGGGTTAAGGGTATACGTTAGGCGTGCACATTAATTGAGAGGTGAGGAACTCATGTGAGCGCACGCGACTAACATGTATATAATATTTACTGTTTAATGTAATTAAACACTTGTTATCTTTTTAAACTGTTTTCACCTTGAGCTTTGACCCGTTTTATTTCAAATCTATTTTTTTTGTAAAACCTTTTTAGGTGCCCAGCCACAGGGACGCAAAGTATAGGAGTTCCATTACTTTTACGTATTGTAGATGTTGTGGAAGTTACAGGATCTCGGTATTAGACGCCTCCACATTCTTCATTTGATCCTTCTATTCAGGGTTACTCATTTGTTAGGTCATGTCGCCCATTTTCCATTTAAAGATAGCATTCTGAGACTTTCAGTTTCATTTTAGTTTTGGATTTACTTATTTAGACTTTTGTATTGAGATTTACTCAACATTTGGATTATTCAGGGGATTGTTACTCTAGACTCATTTTATTTATTCCATTAGTCTTCTACTGTGATTTTGATGTGAATGTGGTATAGTTAGCTTATAATTTAATTGGCCGCATGTTAATTTAATTTAATAAAATTTGGAAACTCGCTTTTTAAATATAAGGTGGCTAGTAATTGTTTAAAATATTTTCGGCATTGATGCTAGTTCTAAACCATCTTAATATTCTGTATTAATGAGATAAAGGAGTATTTACTCGGTATTTAATTAGTCAGGGTGTCACAGAGTGTTCATCCAACACTTGTTGCAATGTTGGGGTGCGTTGCCATGAATCGATACCCTTTGTGTGTCTCTAGGATGCTGATATTCCGAGATGAATGCAACCACTATTCATGTACAAGGTATTTAAACCCTTTCAAAACGTTGATTAATGATATCCAAAGGCTGATAGAGCCAATCTTCAATGTGCACTTCCATTTTTCTTAGAGTCATATAGTAATATTATTTTTACCTTAAGACTTCGATGTAACTGGAATTTGCAAAAATTCATAATCCCGATGTGGAATCTTCCTCGATTTACAAGGTTCCTTTATGTAACATATAGGGACCTATATAGAACATCTTACAGTTGTTGTTAATGAGGATGGCAATTTTTATACTTTTATGATGAACATATTTTAGTTCCTGAGGTGATACATGACGAACTTATCATTGATGTCTTGGTACTAATTACCACGACATGTCATAAAGTCTCAAGGAACCTAATCAATCCATACAATGGTGATATAATACTTTTAAGGTTAATACTCTACTAGGTTACTACTATTTTATATGAGGATACTGATAAAAGGTGACACAATGATTTGAGGTCCTGGTTCATTTTTTTTAACAAACCATGTCATCTAAGGATGTTGTAATTATCAATCCCAATGTCACGGTTATATGCATGTATAATCTCAAGTCCAAAACTCACCTTATAAGGTCAAGTCCTAAAGATGAATGTTGAGGGTCAAAACACGAAATCCCAATCTAATGACTAAACATCAGCCCCAAGAGGAACTTGAACCTAAAGCTCTAATACCAAGTTGTAATGCCCTAACCAGAATTTTTAGGCTACCCATGGGTTAAACCCATTCAATTCTGTAGAATTAAGTGTTAAGTGATGTGAAACAACCTACATAAGGTTTCTTGTCCATTATAGTTGATTATAATTACCATGTAGAGATGCAATTCGAATTTCATGATATTTAAACATAATAATAACCAATGTGGAACCCATTATGCAATGTACAGGGGTTCAAGTAATCAGAGACACTAGTGTAAGAGTAAGGAAACACATACATATAAAAAATTTAAAAAGAGGGAATACATATAAAAAAAAATTAAAAAGAGGGAATATCAACTAACATGCCATAACAAACGGTATAATGTGCGTCAGTGCCCAACATGAGTTCCCAATTAAAATCCAATATAACACACTACACCAAAATGGGCAAATTGTCACCTTTCAGCCGGCCAGCCTTGTCAAGGTCATTGACCGTGACAAAAAAACACGCGTTTTATGTCACGGTCATTGACCTTGACACGACCGTGACAACGACTTGTCAAGGTCATTGACCGTGACAAGACTGTGACAATTAAATTTGTCACGGTCTTGTCACGGTCATTGACCTTGACAAGACCGTGACAATTCTTGTCAAGGTCAATGACCTTGACACGACCGTGACAACTTTTCCAGCAAAAACCCTTTCCCCCTTCTTTTTTCCCTCCCACCGTTCCCTCCCTCTCTCTCTCTCTCTCTCGACTCGACGCTGCTCTCTCTCTCTCTCAGGTCCAATTTCTCTCTCTCTCTCTCTCTCTCTTCCATTTATATATATATATTTGTGTGTATATTTATGTATGTATGTGTATATATATATGTGTGTATGTGTGTGCGTGTGTGGGGGGTGGGGCGGGATGGGGCAGGGTGGGGGAGGGGGTGGTGGAGGGGGCAGAGGGTGGGGTGGGGTGGGGTGCGGTGTGTGTGTGTGTGGTGGTGTGTTTTGGTGGAGGGGGGAGGGGGTGGTGGAGGGGGCAGGGGGTGGGGTGGGGTAGGGGGTAGGGGGAGGGGGTGGGGGAGGGGGGGAGGGGGTTGGGTGGGGTGGGTGGGGTGGGAGAGGGGGTGGGGGAGGGGGCAGGGGGTGGGGTGGGGTGCGGTGTGTGTGTGTGTGGTGGTGTGTTTTGGGGGAGGGGGAGGGGGTGGTGGAGGGGGGCAGGGGGTGGGGTAGGGTGGGGTGTGTGTGGTGTGTGGTGGGGGAGGGGGTGGTGGAGGGGGCAGGGGGTGGGGTGGGGGAGGGGGAGCGGGTGGGGGAGGGGGGTAGGGGTTGGGTGGGGTGGGTGGGGTGGGTGGGGTGTGTGTGTGTGTGTGTGTGGTGGTGTGTGGTGGGGGAGGGGGTGGGGTGGAGGATTGAGATTCAATTTAGGTGTGTAGACCATTTCGAAAATTTTGTGCTTCACATTATTGAACCAATATAAAACGTTTTCCCTATCTCTAGATTTTTGCAGGACATCTACCACATCATGTCTTAAATGAATCCATTGATTAAAGCCCTAAAAATAATACACACATGGAATTTATTCTAAAATTATAGGATTGTGTTTAGCGAACCAATAACATAAGAAACTTTAATTCCCATCATCCTTCATGTGTTTCCACATTGTTTATCACTCCTTAAAACACAATTATAAAAGATAAAAGGATGATTTAGAACTAGTTTGCATTTATTATTATAACCCTCCCAACCATTCCTATCTTTATGCATTTTTTATGATTAGACCTATACTGTATTGATGTATTTTTTGTCTCATTTTGCATGTATATATGATTTTTTCTTTTAGAAATCAGTCATGGAGCTGATGGTACGAATACGAGTGCTCAAGAAATGGCTCCAGTCGAGAGTAAGTAATATCTCTTTCCGATCCATTAGCTCGGTTATTATATCCCTGGATTTTGTTAAGCCTCCTAGTAGGAATCTTCATTATTTCTGAATTTGTTATCTTTATGTGTTTTGAATAATTTAAAATATCATTACTTATTTTAGAAACCAGTCATGGGGCAGATGGTCCTAATTTGAATGCTCAAGAAACGGCTCCAATCAGCAGTAAATAATCTTTCTTTCTGATTCATTGGCTCTGATTATTTATTCCTAGATTAACTTTTATTATTTCTGAATTTGTTATTTTTATATGTTTTGAATCGTTTAAAATATTATTATTTCTTTCAGAACCCAGTCATGGAGTAGATGGTCTTAACACGACTGCTCAAGAAACGGCCCCAGTCCAGGGTAAGTAATATCTCTTTCCTATCCATTGGATCTGCATTTGTATCCATAGATTTTTGTTATGCCTCTTACTAGGAATTTTTGTTATTTCTGAATTTATTATTTTCATATGTTCTGAATAATTTAAAATATGACGACTTATTTTGAGAAAAGAGTAATGGAGAAGATGGTCCTAACTCAAGTGCTCCAAACACAGCTCCAATTGGTAAATTGTCCTTTCCGATCAATAATTTAAATATATTTTTTTAGTAATTGTTCTAGGGAACCTCAAGAATTGAAATTGTTAGAGGCTAAATTTAACATCAAAGAATTAGTTGCGGTAAAACCTCAAATCACCATAATTGTTTTGCTTGTAAAAAATCTATTATATTAATTTTTTATTATGTAATTTGCCTGCAGCAGTGACACATTGAACGGGAGGGGCTTTTTCAACTTGTAGTATATCGTTACTTTGTCTTCATCGCTGAACATTCTTTATTTACATCTGGAATCACTAATCAGGTCTATCATTCTTCACCCTCTTCTTTGACGCCTGATTTGAGCTTTTACCGATGTGCACTATATATCCATAACCAAATGTTGAGCCTGGCCAGAAACGACCATTGGGGTTGATGTTGTGGCTCAATAACACCGACAGTGGCTAGTTTCATTTGCGGATGGAGATATGCAACTCAATTTTCTGGGTCGGGTTCCGTTTTGAATTTTTATTTTGGAAGTTTTTCATGGGGGGGTATGTATGGAGTGACAAACTTTTTTGCTTAACAGACGAACAGCTAAATGGGGGCCGAAGTCATGTTTATTAAATTTTAAACTTTAGATTCTAAAGTCAATTTCCTAGAAACCAAATGTACCATGAAAAGACATCCATAACGAACACAAGGGTGTCCCACATGGATGACATACTTTTCATTTAAACGTCTTCTTAGTGTATAGTTATCATAAGCTGTTTCGAGTTTTCAACCAATTCTGGTTAGTATTAGGATTCTTCACAAAATAATTTGCATTATCTTTAGTTTGTTCGGATATATGATGTTTGGAACAGGTACAACGTTGCTATAACAAGTACAAATATACTGCTGGGCAGTGGCAGTGGCCATACTGCCCAGCAGTTTTTTTTTTAATTCTGCCCAGAATTGTCACGGTCATTGACCGTGACAAGTCCGTGACAAATGTTGTCACGGACTTGTCACGGTCAATGACCGTGACAATTTTTTTACTAAGGGTCACGGCTTTGTCACGGTTATAAACCGTGACAAACGTGTCAAGGTCAATGACCGTGACACGACCGTGACACAAAACGCGAGTTTTGTGTCAAGGTCAATGACCGTGACACGACCGTGACAAAAAAAGTTTTCTCGCCTTGAAATGTCACGGTCATTGACCTTGACAAGGCGGATTTGTCAAGGTCAATGACCTTGACAAATGGGCAGATTTGGTGTAGTGACAATGAACAATTAAAAAAAAGGAATTCAATAGTATATGGAATATGATACTAACTGAAATCTACTTGAAAATAATATAATGTATATGCATTTGTCATGTTTTATTTCAAAATATTATGTTTAATTAGGTCAAGTACCCTAGACCCTTGCCATTTCAAAGTTGACTTTTTATTCCAAAAAGTGTCCCTTTAATCCATTAACTCACATGGTTAATTTAGAGAAATCCATATTATTGGAATATCTTTAAATCCTATATTTTCCTTTCAAAATAATCAATTCATACCTCAAATTTGCACAGGCTTATGTTTCTTTAAAGTATCATTTCAACACATGCACCTGGTATTAGAAAAGAGCTACCCTCAGACACACATCAATTCTGGATTATGACTCGCCATGAGATCACTCACACACTGATTTGTTATCTTTTTATTCATTTAAATACATACCAAATTATCCATATAGACACATGCTAAGTTTGGTTTTATGCCTTGTTATGGGTCACACACACACACACACACACACACATACACACACACACACACACACTAAGTGGTTACCTTTTTATTGTTGCAATTTACGAATACTAAGCTCCTTATTTTAATTTCTATACTATTTTTTGTAGCAATATCATTTATTTTCACAATTATCCATGACTTAGGATTGTGTCATTTAAATTTGGAGTACCAACACAACAATCATTTATTATTCAGTTATCCTTTTTTCTGGAGTATACTAAATCCAAATTATGTTCATGGGCTCACACAATCCGCCATTAATGCCACGACCAATTTATTTGCTAGCCAGTTATTTTGGGTCCAATAAGAAGTCGCACCCTATGGATCTAGTCCTTTATTAAATTTATTTTCGATAAATCTTGTTAAAAAAAACTTTCACTTTCACTAAGTTCACTCATTTGTCGTTTAATTATCATTTTATAAAAAATATTTGTCATGCCGACGTATTTATTACGTGTATTAATACCCATTTGTATTACTTTTATTTTATAACTTTTTGTACTCATCCGACGGACCAAACAACATAAAATAATTCACACATGGTTTAAACTTTACAAACTCGTTATGTACTTAAACATGCATTTTATGTTTGAGCCTTTTTGGGGTTCAAAATCATTTACCACAATACTTATGGTCTACTTTATAATTCCTAAAGTGTTGGGACTACTTTGAAATTTGTCGCAAAGTCAAAGTCTAACAACAGTTTTTCAATTTTCCATGTCATACACTCAAAATACATTTCCTGAGTCAAAATAACACATTTTGACTAGTTTAGGTCTAAACTAAAATTTTATGAGAGTTTCGATTCAAAACCCCTTTTTACAAATGTTACTGGGTTAAAACACAATCCTTAACAACTTTCACTCCCAAATATTGATTTTCCAATACAATAGGGTTTAAAAATTCGTTCAAAATATTTCCACTAATCAGAACTCTTAAACTATACCTTTTTTCACAGAAATTAATAACCAAATAACCATCGCCCAAAAATATATGCACATGACTCATAGATATGTAATATCACATAAATGTAACTTTAATCATGTTTGAATTTGAAAATAACACCACACCCCTACCTATTTGAGACTAAAGAAAAAAGAAAATAGTTGTTAAAGAAGGCAACTCCCACCTCCAAAGGTTTCCTCAATAGGCTGCTACCAAGCTTCCTAGATTGAAAATCGACTCCAATACACTTTTCCTCTGCATTCCCATTTCAAAGCACCACTTTACATACCGCATACAAGATGGACCCTTACCAGTTGGACTAAAATGATAAGTTGTCGCTCGGCCTTTAAAGACTCTTCCTTAGTTAGATGATTCAGCCTCGGCCGTCATCAGTCACCTAGTATGAGGTATTTTCCCAGGCCAATGAGTCTAGGATGAGACTAGCAGACAGGACATGTATCATTCTATCAGTGGACTCTAGCTCAACAACTCGCCTTAGCCTCGACCTCATAGCTCTCATATTGCACCTCGACCTCGGCCTCAACTCTGAATACCAATTCTTCATGTACAACCCCAGTGATCTCACTACAAGTGTATCCTCGACCTCGTCCTCCTACTCAAGAGAAGACAACCGACCCCAGACAACATCATCATCAGTATATCGTCCTGGGATGTACGACTGACAATGGCAGCTAGCAGAGCATGTGGATTGGGAATCGCGTGGAAGAGTGCACGTGGGTTGCAGACCCCATGCATACAAAACATTATAGCAATATCTCCTTCACACATTAGGGAATATTTCATCATCATGATATACATGTGACATGACAGATGGCATAGCCTCATGTGATCGGAAACATTCCATGCCTGCTTGGGGGTACATAGCACCCCTAAGCATTATATATACCTTTTATCTTCTTCATTATAAAGGGTTAATTAATTGAAACCCTAGAAAAAACTCTATTCATTAGTATATAAGAGTGAGATAGGGAATGCTTGTGTTCTATCCAGGCCATTATGGCCTGATTTACTAGTGGAATTCACTCACACACACACAATGGACGTAGGCTCAGGCCGAACCACTTAAATCCATGTGTTCACCCTCTTGACCTCATTTGTGACCTGGTGATACCATTTCTGGTATCATTAGTCTGGCACCGTCTATTGGAATGAGTAGCATCATCTTTTCCCTTTTTTAGCTTGTCCTCACCAGAGACTCTAGTGGTGAACCAGTCATCCCCTCTTGTGGAGGTATTTCACCATTGGAAGAGTTCCTGTTGAGCTACAAGGTTGTCGCTCTTCAGCTACAAATCATCTATAACGCTTAATACCTAGCATCAAAATTTCCACCGCCACCAGCACCACTAGTGGGTGGTTATTATTACAGTAACGCACCTCCTTCGTCCGAAATGGTTGAAGTAACGGCAATATTGAAATCCTTGGCGGCAAGCCAACAAGAAATATAGCTTATTGACTTCAGCCATAACATAATAATCAGGCCAGCAGGACCCCTTCCAGAGATGATTACTCCGGTAATTGGGGAGCATCATCAGGGTGCTAGGGGATCTCCCCAGGAACCTCGCAAGGACCTACCTCTTCTTTAGCGGCGAAAGGACATTGTTGACCCTAGGCGTTTACGCTTGGGGAGGCAAGGCCAACCCTACCTGGAGGACCGTTATAATAATTATGAGGCTAAAAATGCTCAGATTGATTGTTAGGAGCCATACGAAGTATCTCGGAATACGATACGCCCCATCCAAGGAAGTCGAGGTCATGATAGGAGGTCGAGTCCTGATGCCCGGCCAAGGGGCTCATGTTTTTACCGATTAAGTATAGGGTCGGCCTTTAAAAGGCTCGACCCTATTGGTGATCTGAGAGAAAGGTTGTCCAGGTCAAGGAGCAATGCTAGCTCAGGGAGGGTGGGGGCAGACGACTGGCCCCCATGTGGTTGAGATGAAGGCCAGCGAGAGGTAAATAGTAGATGCAAGTCAGCAGCACGAGAACCCTCAATTTGACCGGTTGAGGTAGATGGGGATAACATTGTCCAGGTCGACGTTGTTGAAGCAACGAAGAGGCCTTGGAATGACTCAATTCAAAGGCTAGAAAACAAGATTGGAGACATACTTAAGAGACGTGACCCCTTGCAAAGGGGATACTCATAAGGTTAGTCCTTTTGTGGCAAAAATAGTTGGTTTCCAAATTCAAGCCGCCGATGGTTACTCCAAAGTATGATTGGAGAGCCAATCATGTACACCATGTAGAGATGTATCAGTCGCATGCAGAAATTTACTCCATCTCAGATGAGATGTAGTGTCGTACATTCTCAAGAACTTTGACTAAAGCTTCCCATATATGGTTCACCTCACTCCTAAAGAACTCCATTGAAATTTTCAAGGAACTCACATAATAATTCATCCACAACTTTTGCTTTGGGGTAAAACCCTAGAAATAGACTATTCACCTATTGTACGTTAAGTTAGGGAAGAACGAGAGTCTCACGAAATACATCGCAAGGTTTAATAAGGAGAAGTTAGAAGTAGAGGATTATGAGGAAAGTATTGCGATGATAGCATTACTAGGAGGCTTCCACAAAGGGAAATTGCTTTGGAAGCTTGCTGGTGACCCACCAAAGTCTATGGCCGAGCAATGGTGACAACTGCAAGGTCATAAATGCCGAGGAGACTGTAGCAGCTAAGTACGAGGATGATAAGGGGACTAGAAGTGGGTGCAAGTTACAAAAGAAAAATAAACATGGAAATAAGAGATCAACTGATGACAAGTTTTGTCGGGTATACTCCTCTCACGGTCAGCTGTGAGAACATTTTGAATGAAATCAAGAATAATCGATCCCTAAGATGTCCTGAGAAGCTGAAAGTCCCCTTAAAAAAATATGGTGTGAATTTCACCAATATCATGGGCACTTAATCGGCAACTGTTTTGCCCTAAAAGATGAGATTGAGAAGATGCTTATGGTTGGGAATCTAAGGTAGTATGTGAGAAGCGATGGACCAAAGAGAGGAAAAGATAACCCCCAAAAAAGAAGGGATGACAAGTACAGGGAAGAAGGATGAGGCCTCAGATGATGATGATGAGGATGACCCAAACCTTCCGCCAAAGGATGATGATCTAAAAAGTCGTCTCCACACGATCTCATTTTATTTAAAGATGATATGTGGAGTCCTGGCAGAGGGTGGTATAGAAGTGGCTGACCATAAGCGCGTGTGGCCTAGGTTAAGACCCTCCCTAGGGTTGAAGCCATTAACTCTGTCGAAGTAAGAACAAAGTCATAGAAGAGAAAGAAGGTAGATATAAATACCTTAATTATGGTGTTTTCAAGACTTGACCTCAAGAGAATCCTTGCTCCTCAGGATGACCCTTTAGTAATTACAACTAGAGTGCATGGGTATGACATATCGAGGATATTGGTAGATGGGGGAAGTTAGGTTGACATTATGTTATGTCCTTATTTCAAAGGTTTGGGACTCATCAAGAAGAGGCTCATCCCTTATCATCATCCTCTGATAGGGTTCAACGGTAAGAAGTTGCACCACTGGGAATGTATGAAATGGACGTGAGAATGGGAGATGTTTGGCCTAGCAGGCTAAAAAAGAAGGTAAATTTCTTTACGATGGATGAAAGTGTATACTCAGCTTATAACAATATCATGGAAAGAGTGTCCCTCAAGGAATTTAAGGCCGTGTTATCCATTGTACACCAAATGGTAAAATTCCTGACCCCCTATGGGGTAGGGGAAGTCCAAGGTGATCAAGTGTTGGCACGTGAATTCTTCTTCAACTCAGTTGAAGAGAGTGAAGCTCATAAGAACACAACTACGACCTACAGTATTGATACCTTAGATCCTTAGGATGAGGCCAAACTGATAAAAGGGGAGGCCACGAAAGAGGTAGAATCCCTCATCCACAATGAGGATGAGCCAAAAATAACCGTCCAGGTTGGCAAAGCCCTGAGAGGATATATCAAAGAAGGGTTGATCAAATTCTTGAGAGATAGGCATAGTATCTTCATGTGGAGTCACGAGGATATGCAGCACATAGATCTAGAACTTTTTTTTCCATAAAATGAATGTGGCTGACGATGCTAGGCAGATATGGTTAAGGAGGATAATTTATTATTGAGAAAAATATGAGGTCATCCGAGAAGAGGTGAAGAAGATGGAAAAATTCCACTTCATAAGAGAGGTGATATATCCCGATTACTTGGCCAACGCGGTTATTATCCCTAAAATTAATGGGAAGTGGAGAATTTATGTGGACTTTACCGATCTGAACAAGGCTTGCCCCAAGGATAGATTTCTTTTGACCAGGATCGACTAGATGGTTGATGCCATAGCAAGCTATGAGCTGATGAGTTTTATGGATGCTTACTCGGGCTACAACCAGATATTCATGCACCCGAGCGATGAGGAGAAGACTGCCTTCATAACCGATAAGGGGACTAACTACTATAAAGTCATTCCCTTTGATTTGAAGAATGCTGGAGCCACCTATCAGAGGCTTGTTAACAACATGTTTGAGGATCAAATTAGGAAGATGATGGAATTCTATGTTAATGATATTCTTACTAAAAGTCTCAAGGCTGACACCCATATGGATGACCTCAAGCAAACTTTTGACATGATGGATATATATATGATGAAGCTTAACCCTGCAAAGTGTGTGTTCGGCATAGGAGCGGGAAAATTATTGGGCCTCATCATAAATCAGAGGGGGATAGAATCCAATCTAGAA
This sequence comes from Sambucus nigra, assembly GCA_949130495.1. NCBI lineage: Eukaryota > Viridiplantae > Streptophyta > Magnoliopsida > Dipsacales > Adoxaceae > Sambucus > Sambucus nigra. Next base: position 124,903,253 of record OX422220.1, on the reverse strand, counting down.
AAGATCAAGGCCTTGATGGAAATAAATACTCTAACTTTGATCAAGGATGTGCATAGGCTGACGGGGATAGTGGAGTCACTTAACTGGTTTGTATCTAGAGCCACCGACAAATGTCTTCCATTTTTTAAAGTTCTTAGAAAAGCTTTCGAGTGGAATGAGGAATGTGATAAGTCCTTACAAGAGTTGAAGTCCTATTTCGTCTCTCCCTTATTATTTTCACGGCCAATCCAAGAGGAAAAATTTAAGTATATCGAGGATTCTTAGAGTCGGATATTAGTTCTGGCATTGTAAGAGATGAAGATGGAGTATATAAGATGATATATTTCAATAGTAAGGCACTCCAGGGGGGACGAACATAGGTAAACTAGGATGGAAAAATTAGCCTATTCTCTAATTCACGCCTCAAGGAAGATGAAGTTGTACTTTTAGTCCCATATAATGGTTGTCCTAACGGACTCTCCACTTCGATAGGTCATCCATAAGCCTGAGAAGTCTATGAGAGTAATGGCTTAGACGATAGAGCTTGGAGAGTTTAATATCATCTATCAGCCTAGAGTGTCCATCAAAGGACAAACGTTAGCAGAATTCGTGGCCGAGTTCACTTGAAACGAGGCAGATAGTGATTTTTTTTAGATTACTGGCTATAAGAAAGGGAAAAGTGTAGGATCTCCCCTGGACAAGGCTGGAACAAGTTTAGAAAGAGGGAAAATATCTAAGAATGAAGAGGAATGATATCTCTTCAAAAATGGAGCCTTGGAAGAAGATAGTTTCTCTAAGAATAGAATAGTGTGGAGCCTCTTAGTCAATGGGTCCTCTCGTAAGAGTGGAAGTGGTATAGGCCTGATAGTGTTGGCATCAATTGGGGTAGATATTTAATATACATTGAGGTTCAGTTTTAAGGCCTCTAATTATTAGTATGAATATGAAACTCTCATAGTAGGCCTCTCCTTAGCTTGGCTCTTAATGTCGACAAACTCCTAGTTCACAGTGATTCAAGATTGGTGGTGAATCAGATCTTAAGGGAATATGATGAGAAAGATGATATGATGGCTAAATATTTAGAGGGAGTAAGTTTAGTGTTTAACAGTTTCAAAGAAGTGAAGATGAAGAGAATACCTCGGCTGGACAATGGTTGAGCTGACACACTTTCAAGACTTGCCTCAATGACAAGGACGGAGAAAAGAAGGACGGTGCCAGTAGAAATCTTGCATCGAATGACCATTGAAGAAAAGGATACTGCTTCAGAGTCTTGTCTAATTTGAACATAGTAACTTCCTGGACGGATTCCTTCAGTAAGTACATAAAGGATGGGGAGTTACCAAAATCCAAGACCAAGAAAAGGAAGTTGAGATATAAAGATGTCAAGTTCTCCATCATAGGAGACACTTTATACAAGAAAAGGGTTTTTGCTTCCTCTATTCAGATGTGTTCATCCGTCTGAGGTAGCATATATCCTGAAAGACATGCACGAAGGATTCTTCTCTAGTCTTGTGGGAGGAAGATCTTTGGCTAAGAGGATTATTACACAAGGGTATTGATGGCCGACTCTGGCCAAGGATGCTATAATATATGTCAAGAAGTGTGACAAGTTCCAGAGGTTTTCTACCATTCCCCACCAGCCTCATTAACCTATGACCTCAATCACATCTCCATGGCCATTTGCGGTATGGGGAATTAATCTGGTAGGACCCTTACCCAGAGCAATGAATAATTATCATTATTTGATCGTAGCGATAGATTACTTTTTGAAGTATGTGGAGCCTGAGCTGATGATTATAGTCATGGAGAAGAAGACCTTGCATTTCATCTGCAAAAATATCATCTACAGATATGGCCTACCCAACACGCTGATTTATGATAATGGAACACAATTCAAGAATGTCTCCTTACAAAAGTACTGCGAAAGGATCATCATCAAGCAATTTTTCTCCACTCCTTGCCGACCCCAAGCTAATGGGCAAACGAAAGTGACAAATCGAATGATTCTTAATGGAATAAAGAAGAAGTTAGAGGATGCAAAGGGGATATGGATCGAGGAAGTGTATGCTGTCTTATGGCCTACAAAATAATGGAGAAGATTCCTATCGGGGAAACCCCATTTAAGCTTACTTATGGCTCGGAGGCAGTTGTACCAATGAAAATAGGTTTGCCTACTCATTGGGTTCAGACCTACAACTCTGAAAAGAACAGTGATGAGTGATGAGAAGAGGCTTGATTTATATCTTATAGAAGAAATAAGAGAAGATGTTGAGGTTAGGCAAGCTGCCTACCAACAAAGAACATAAAGATTCTACAACAAGTGAGTAAATGCGCACTCGCTGAAGGTAGGGGACTTGGTACTAAACAAAACCTGGAAGAAACCCAATAAACTTCATCCAAATTTGCATGGCCCATACAAATTAGTCGAAGAGGTGGTATCGGGAACCTATAAATTGGAAAAACTGGAAGGAGAACCATTCTCCAACCCATAGAACACCGACCACCTCAAGAAATATTATCAATGAGATTACAGTTTTAATGTCTTATTTGAATTCTATTGTAATACATGTGTATGAGACTCAGGTGAAAGGAATTTAATGAACTCCAAGTGTTACCTCATATGTTTTTTGCCTATTCAAATATTCATTTATATCAGCTCACCTTAAGCTTCAAACCATCATTCGTGGTGAAGTAAGCTTAAATTACCCTCAGTGATACAACAGTCTAGATGGGGTTGACCTCATCCATAGACTGCCTACAACATCGAAAGGAATTTATTATTTAACACATCATTAACTTGGTGGATTTACTCCCTCGGTCGAGACGATAGTGCATGTACGGGAAAATCCTCCATGCACTCTCAAAACGACGAGGAAGGACTTGGGCTTAAACATCATTAATTTAGTGGATTTACTCCCTCAGCTGAAATGACAGTGCATGGATAGGACGACCCTCCATGCACTCTCAAAATGATGAGGGAGGACTTGTGCTTAAACAAAATTAATTTTTTGGATGAAAATTAAAAAATCACTTAGCCATGGTTATTATTTAAACATCATTAACTTGGTGGATTTACTCCCTCGGCCGAGACTGAAGTGCATGGATGGGACAACCCTCCATGCACTCTCAAAATGACGAGGGATGACTTGTACTTAAACATCATTAACTTGGTGTATTTACTCCCTCAGTCTAGACGATAGTGCATGAATGGGATAACCCTCCATGCATTCTCAAAACGACGAGGGATGACTTGTGCTTAAACATCATTACTTTGGTGGATGCAAATTAAATAATCAATTCGTTATGGTTATTATTTAAACATCATTAACTTGGTTGATTTACACCCCGACAGTTCTGGATGACACGAGGGAGGACTTATGAACAACACAATAAGCATAATTAAAACATGTATGCAAATTAATAAGGCATGCAAATAGGGGAGCAATCAGTTTCATTTCACAAAAGCATTAATATTATAAAAACTGTGGAAATATTAATTTATCCATAGCAAACAAAACAGAGATACAATCAAAATAGGGTATCGGCCACAAACGGCTACCCTAAGTAGTTGGCTCAAGATTGACAATGGGGGTTCCCTCTATGTTAAGCTCAGTTCCACCCTCGATCGGGACTGCTCGGGCTGGGCCATCGGCTTGAAGGTTAGCTCTGGCCTCGACTGCCACCATCAGCTCCACATACTCCAGGGCAGTATCAAAGAGAGGATCAGAAAAGTCTGGATCATTTAAGGCAGGCCGAATGGAGGAGAGAACCTCAGTAAAATTGGTGGAAATCCACCGACAAGCCATTTTCACGCCCCTCTCTAAGTAAATAATGCCAAAGCTATCGAACTCATCTGAAGCCTCGAAGCCTTCGACAGCCTCGACCCTGATCCTCTCAATAGCCTCAGGATACAAAGCCTCGTAATTTCCCCTCTGCACAACCTCAGTAAGATCTTTGGTATGAGTGACCGACAATACGATTAAGGCCTCCTCCTTTTCTTTGATCGGGTCGTCCTTCGCCTCAGCAAATCACCCTTACTCTTTAGATCATTCTGAGCCTTCTGAAGGTCGACTTGGTATGTCTCCAAGAGTTTCTTTAACTTTTCCTCAAACCTGAGAGCTCGATCGGCCTCTTGAACTTTAGGGTAATTTTTTACCATCCAATTATTGGTCGAGGCAAAGGTGCATACAGTCTGCAAATAAAGGAAGATGTGTTAGTATAAACGAGGAAGGAGTACTAGAGAACACTTGTGCTTAAGAATAAAATAATTATCTGATCCATCATATGAAGACCCAAATCAAAGACTTGAGGAGAAGTCATCTTCTCCAGGAACTAGTAGTCATCCTTGGTGGGAACTCCTAGCGTTCCCCTCTTCGATCTTGTGCGAGAGGGAATTATTAAGCCTGGGCACTTCATAAGATTGATAATGTTTCTCTTCCAGTAATCTTGAAAAGAATCCCCCGACAAAGAGATTGATCTGGAGCTACTCGGTATGTATGATCCCAAGGGACAATCCTTGACCTCTGAGTGTCTTTATCAGGACCACCTTCCTGGGGAACTTGTTATGTAGTCCTTTTTTGGCTCACCTCAGGTTGTGTCGGCCCTGTGTCTATTGTCTTCTTTGGCTGACCCTTACTAGTCGATTGTTTCTTTTTGTTTAAGGCGGTGCAAAGGCTTGGAATATGCATATTAAAAAATTCCTTAGAGAGGTGAGGAGGGCAGTCTGCAAAAATATAATACGGCTCATTAGTCATAAGAAAAAAGTTAGAAAAATTACTTAAATAAAGAGAGGAGGAGACTGTATCACTTACAAAGGTCGTCTTGTGGATAAACCCTCAACGAGGACTTATTTAAGTGTTCTGGGGACATCAGATCTTCAAAAGAAAGGAGTTGACCATCCTTCCCTTGATTCTTGAGGTAGTCGACTCTCTCCCTTAGCTACACTAAGGCCAAGGTCGGACTTGGTAGTGAGCATTAAAGGTTTTGCCCAAGTGTGGGGCACCCTCGGCTCGTCTTATCATCTCTCATGGTTGGAATCGGTCGAAAACTCCAAAGCTCCAGACGCATAAAAGAATCTCTCCTTCTAGCTATGATTGGAAGTCTGATTAACATTGAGGATCTTTTTAACAGACCTCTTGGTCCCTAAGTGATAATACCCGGTCTGATTAGCTATGGACAAAACATGGTAATAAGCATGAAAAATCTCAACTGAGGTCTCGTCCTTGTACTTATTTCTCCATAAGGAAACATAACCCAAGATGACCCTCCAGGAATTTGGGTCTATCCGAGTGGTCGCGAGGCCAAGACTTGAAAGGATAACCCGCATGGTGGAGTTAATAGGAAGATGAAACCCGACTATAAACATTTAATCATAGAGAGCGATTTCTCCCTCACATCCGACATACACTCTCTCGTCCTTGGCTGGAACTTGTAGGGTGACACCGAGCCTAGTAACATAAAGGTGTCTGAAGAGAATAAGTTTGGTCTCACGAATGGAAGACTGATATGGCTCAGCGTACAAATAGTCAAGTGGATCGTCAGACTTAGGGCCCTCATCCATTTCATCTTCAGCCTCTACTTCTTCACCCTAACGTCGAAATTAGCATAAGTTCTTTGTAACTCAATATCAGACATTGCAGATAAAGAAGCTACAATAGGGTGAATATTTTCCTTGGGGGTCAGCTCAATAGGGTCTGGAAGGATATCTACAGATGTATCATCTCGTCTAGATGCCTTAGATCGAGTGGGCGATGAGGTCTGAGACATGTTACCAGGCTCTCTAGTCTCCCTAGTATGGGTCGAAGAATACTTCATGGCTTCCTCATACGAATCTCTATTGTCGGTATAGGTGGAAGACAAGCTGACCATTTCTTTAGCAGAGGGGAGAATTACTCTTAAAGGGATAGAAAAGAGGGGTCGTCTCCAAATGGGGTTGGCTTGGTATCTCCTTCAAAGACCTCTCCCTAAGGGCTGGGTATTGAAATACTAACTCATATAAGGTTCTTAATATTTAGAGGATGGGGTGACATTTAAATAGTTAAAGTTGGAAGCCACAAATAGTTTTAGTGTTGACTAAATTTGACTTAAGGATAAAAGGGAAAAACTACATCGTTTTTCTACTAAGAGCTACTTAGAATAGTTTATGGTAGGGGGTGATCGGAATGTGATCGGAGAAATTTAAAGAGCCCAATGGAAGCCTAAGCAGTACACATAGAAAGTGAAAGACACGCTTAAAAGTTTAAACCTACTCAAAACCATAACTCAAGGCCAGCAAGTAATCCCCAAACAGCCAAGACAAACTGTCGGAGTTGGGCTTGAGTTCATCGAAAAATATGAAGTCTATAAATGATTCGAGAAATTGTAAAATCTTGAACAACAATGGTGGAAGAAGGTTACCTGGAAGAGAAATGATAATGGAGAAGCATAAACGACCTTGGAAAGATGCTTGGAGGCACATGTGCAAAAGGTTAAAGCTCTGGTTCAAAAAGGCAACATGATGAAGTATCAAGTCAAGTGAGAAAAAAGTTTTGAAATGTAACCCGTATTTATATGCAAACAATGATTTGTACACACTTCACAAAGAAGCACATAGTTTCCCAAAAATCCTCATCATAATGAGCACAAAACCCTAAGCGTCCAAGCCATCATTCGCACCTCGATTGGACACAACCCTATGGGAAGTGTGACACTTATTAACTCAAGTGACCATTCACCTGATGGATGACATGTGTCCCCTAAACAATCATCAACAGAGATGTTTGACATCATATAAACATTAGCCCTCAGACTCATCCATATTTTAGAGACTAAGGTCTACGGGTGATTATTATGCCAAATATCATCTCGTCTAGGGGTCATAAGCCTTGGCCTCAGTCGACCCTTAACAGATGGAGAAAATGAGAAGTTGTCGCTCGGCCTTAATTAGATGACTCGACCTCGTCCCTCATCAATTACCTAGTATGAGGTATCTTCTAAGGCCGATGAGTCTAGGACAAGACTAGCGGATAGGACATGTGTCATTCTATTAGTGGACTCCAGCTCGATAACTCGCCTCGGCCTTGGCATCATAGCTCTCATATTGAACCTCGACCTCAGCCTCGGCCTCAACTCTGAATACCAGATCTGTATGTATAACCCTAGTAATCTCATTAAAAGTGTATCCTCGGCCTCATCCTCCTACTCAAGAGATGACGGTCAACCCCAAACAACACCATCATCAGTAAATCCCATCAGGGGATTGACTCATCAACTTAGCCTCGGCCTGGGCAGTATGACCGACAGTGGTACCTAGAAGAAAGCGTGCATTGGGGAACATGTGGAAGAATGAACGTGGGTTGTAGATCCCATGCATAGAAAACCATTATACCATTATCTCCCTCACACGTTAGGGAATATTTCATCATCATGATATACATGTGATAGGAAAGATTACACAGCCTCATTGGTTCGGAATATTCCATGCCTTCTTGGTGATACAATGCACCCCTAAGCACTATATATGCCTTTAATCTTCTTCATTGTAAAGGGTTAATAAATTGAAACCCTAGCAAAAACTTTGTTCATTGGTATACAAGAGTCAGAGAGGGAAATCTTATGTTGTATCCAGGCCATTACTGCCTCATTTACTAGTGGAATTCACTCTCACACACATAGTGGATGCCGGATCAGGCCGAACCACTTAAATCTAGGTGTTCACCCTCTTCACCTAATCTCCTTCTCTGTTGATTTACTATGTGATTATTGCAATTGTTGTATACCCGTTTGATCTTCACACAACTGTGACCTGGAGATACCATTTATGGTATCATCATCTTCCTTAAAAAAATACCTTCATAAGGGATTTGAGACAAATATGTGGTTTCTCTCCAAACTCACTTATCCAAATGGGCATTAGCTGAAAGCCTACTCCCTTATATCAGAAAAAATATAAAGCACGTGGATTTGTGATGACACAACACATGTTTTAAAGGATGAGCAGTTGAAATCAAATTTTAAAACGTTTTTCTTAGTTTGCAATGCCAAAGTCGCCATATCGAATATACTACCCACTACAGCAGGCCTCAAAGCTACTATTGTGATTGAGGAACCCGCTATGGCAATCTTCATCTGCATATATATATATATATATATATATATATATATATATATATATACACACACACTAGGGTATGCCCATGCCTGAAGGCACGCTGATAATTTTGAAAATCATAAAATCGTGTTTTGGTACAATGGCATGTGCTCTCGTCAAAACTAAGATTGATATCGAGTTCGAAACACGGAAGCAACTTCTTCATGAATTTTATTTTTCAAAATATTAAGTCATGTATAATTTAAGTCTACTTTTTTATATAAAATAAATACTAGTAAACAACTGTTATTTTTTGGATATAGTTTCATTTGTTTATAGGATTATCCGCCGTGTATAAAAAAAATAAAAAATACACCAAGAACAAAACTAATAGTTTGTAATTCAAATATTATATCATTGTCTATTTAGATATGTATAACATGTGGAGTACACATTTCTAGTTGTTTTCATATTTTGCAAGGGTCAAACAACATTGTATAGAATGCATCCAGCTAAAATAAATATTTTACAAAAGAAATAAAAAAGTTCTCAATATTACCAACATACATCATCTGGATTTATAAAGATAGTTTTGAAGAAAAAAGAGAAATGGTAGATGCTTGATCTACCAGTTTCCTATCTTCCGTCCCACTAAATATCTCATTTTCATCGTCTTTTATATAATGGTTCTAGTGTCCATACAACGGGAGCTACTACACAACGACACTTTTGGTTAGTGGATCAGCTCCTCAAGTACGAACTACAAACTGATAATAATAATAATAATAATAATAATAATAATAATAATAATAATAATAATTATTATTATTATTATTATTATTATTATTATTATTATTATTATTATTATTATTATTATAGTAGTTATTATAATAATAATTATTATCGTTATGTAAACTCACATCAAGTAAAAATGTCCGACTATCACCTATGCAAGAAATTCGCACGGTGAAAATTTTACAAAGTACGTGTATCGCAAAACAGTGAAAACTCTTCAAAGTACGTAATTGCAAAGTGAAATATGTAATCTAAATATGTGTAAACAATTTTAAAATATTTGACGAAACTTTATTTGTTTATAGGACTATCCACAATACTATCCCAATAACATTCAGGACTCGCATCCTAAAGATCTGATACAATACCCATAATACCCGTGCCTGAAGGCACGACAAAAATTTTCAAAATATGTCATTGCAAAATGGCAAAAATTTTGAAAGTACATAATCGTAATACAACAAAAATATCATTCCCCAACAAAACATTTATATATTTTGTACAATTCGTTAAACTTAAACTAAGAAAAGAACTCCATACGTTTACAATTACATCGTAAGCATTTTACATACGATTCTATGCATATTTTGTGTAGTTAAAATTCAACAACACAAGTAGGTAAAATTAATTTTAAACTAAAATTAAAAATAATTATCTAAAATAAGAATCAATTAATATTAACTAAAACGATGTCTTAAATCTTGAAGCCAATTCAAAGGTAGCATTCTTAATCCCGAAATAACTGATCAAAATGAGAAGACTAATACCTCCATTTCTCATCTCAAATGCAAGTGTTATTAAAAACCTGTAAAATTAAAACTTAAATCATATAGTGATAATAGGTAGAAATATATAGAAGGCCCTTCTCTTGATTGATTATAAATGAAGATATACAGTCTTAAGCTTCGTAAGGCTGAAAAAACAAATTTGATAGTTATGAATTAAAAAATTTAAAAATGTGTGAAAAAAATCGAAATTTTTATGACAATAATCTCAAAAAATGTGTAAAAACCAATAAAAAAACTTCAACATATTTTTCTTATATGTTTTTTTGTAAATAAAAGATCAAAATCATTATGACAATAATCACCAAAAATGTGCAAAAACCTATATAAAAAAGTTAACATTATAAGTATCATAGTTCGTGTGGGCATTTAAAATCCACCTCAAGAAATGATTAACATAATTCAAGAAGCTTACATTATAAGCGGTTGACATTCATTAAACTTACGTGAAAAATAAATGAGCCAAGCTCTTGTCTTGAGTTTAAGAATGCAACCCGAATCATATTTATTGGTCAGTCCCCACGATTCTCGCGTCACCTCAACACCACAAAACCTTGACCCACACCAAACACCGCATCCGTGTATACATCTTTAAATAATAAGTGACTATGTATCTTTACCATAACCGCACCCCACCAAAACTCACCTGAGAATGAAAGAACAAACATAAAAAAAACAGTTATTAGTGAGGAAAAAAAGTCGGGTTCAGTTTTTAAAAAAACGTTGGGTAGAGTTTTTACACTACTTGAGAAGTGTTTTTACACTACATTAAGTATTAATTAGTGTTATACATAACTAAAATAATTGTACTTCAAATTTAGAAATGAATTAAAACCAATTTTATTTAACACTCAAATAATTTCCCGCCCCCTAATGTTACCATTTGGATCTGTCAATGTTTTATTCAACTTGTATGTCAATTAAAATTATTTAAATTCTTGTTTGTGTTATAAAGTGAGTGACTCCAACTTCAAATTACAACTCCACTTATCTTTACTTATGACAAAAAGAAACTACTATAAACGCATATATTCCAATTCAAACTCCAATTGACCAGACATCTGCTTAGACGTTAAACAAAGTAAAATTGCATGCAAACCTCTATTTATTTTTCATCCTACTACCCCTCTGAATTCAAGTTCCATAAATGCACCTTGTCTACACTTGTTATCATGCCAAACAGACCATGTGATTCATAAGATGCCCACTTTGAAGAATTGATGACTAATTATTTCATACATGAGATGGGGACATTAAAATTTAAGTTCGAAGACCCCAAGCCTATAAACATAATCTATCTATAAAACTTGGTGATGGCTTGTGGTCTTCCTTGTGTACATGAGATGGGGACACTAAAAATATACCTTTATCTTCAATGGTGATGGCTTGTGGTGTACCTGGTGATGTAAACAAAAGTTTGTAAACTCTCTCACCTTATGTGATATACAAATTAAACATATAAAACTAAAACTATATGAAATAAGTGTAAGGGATCAAATCTATAAACTTGGTCAATAAATATAACGTGTAAACCTGCATACAAAGGATTACTAATATTTAAAGAGAGGGAGCGAAACAAAAAATAAGAGCAAAGCCCCATATCTGAATTTATAACCAAAAAAGCACCCCCAGAAATTTGAACCAAAGGACAAAAATTAGAACTATTTTTTTTTATCTTATCCACCAAACCACTGTAACAAATGTGATCATCACTTTGGGAGTATATTTCCATAAACATCACCATATAAAAAACGTGGAGCCATTTACAGGCTGTAGCCTACTCCATAGAGAACATAAAACTTAATTGTAACCCAAAACCACTCATTACACTAAAATTACGGTTCCTACCAAGTACACTAAACTTAGAAGCAACACAAAATGCATTTATTGTTCCCCTTTTCATATTCTCTAGAATTGTGAACTCCCTCTATGAAGAAAAGAAAGGTTGAAGTTGGTGATGGCGAGTTTGATTGAACGAAACTGAACAACACCGAGTAAATGCAACTGATGCAAAAATCATTAGAGTTGCATCATTTGGACAATGCCACTGTCAACGCTGCACCGTCGGTTGATCCCCACTATCAGTGGATACCCACTATCATCTCTGTCCCGGAATTTTGATCCCCACTGTTAACGTTGTATGAAGCAAGTTGCTCGTGTATAAGTTTGAATATCAGTGCTTTTCTTTGTTGCTATATAAGTTTGAATAAACCCAGTTCGTGTATATCAATGCTGTTATTATATTTTGAATACACCCAGTTTGTGTATATCAATGCTATGATAATAACTGGCAAGGCAAACCGGGTAGTAAACCCAGTTCGTGTATATCTGGCAAGGAAAACTGGCAACAGTGTCATGAAGCTAATAGACACAGTTAGTGTCTATACTCTTAAGGCAACCAAGTTATGTGATACACAGTTAGTGTCTATACTCTCAAGCTAGTAAACGCAGTTAGTTGCAAGTAACTGGCAACTGAGTTAAGTGATAATAACTCGGATTGCAAATCGGGTAGTAAGTAAACGCAGTTAATGTCTATCAACATTGTTATGAAGTTTTCAAAAGCTATTATGATAACTGGCAACCCAGTGCGAAATTTTGTATATCAACGCTATTATGAAGTTTTGAACAAGAAAGATCAACGTAGCTATAAACAAAGAAACCCAGTAAACCCAGTAAACCTAGTAGTATGTGTAAATCCATAAACTCAGTTAATAAAAAATAAAGATTTTTAGCAAACAATGAAGAGAGAAACTTACCCTAATTGAAGAAACTCAAGCAGCTTCAGCTTTTCAAAAGGTGGTTTTTTTTCCTCCGTAACTTTGTCTCTTAAGGATGAAGTGAAGTACATGATTTCACATGAAGATATGGAGAAAGTTCCTTAGGATGTACTGCAGCCCCTCTACTCTATGATTGTGAGTCCCAAGTCTATCACAATCCATTGCTTAGTCCGAGCCATACATTTTTAAATGATTCTCAACCATTAAATTCAAATCCTCCATATTCAATCTCAACCATCAATTGCAAACCCCATTGATGACATCATTAAGTAAACTTATGACATACATAAGTTTTATACTTTATTATATATATATATATATACAGAGAGAGAGAGAGAGAGAGAGAGAGAGAGAGTCACGCTCTCCAACATACCTATGAACATACCTATTTTTTTAAAATAGTAAAAAAATAATAATTTTGAGTTGATATTTTTTATATGTGGTCATGATATTTCAAAGTGCCCCTGTAAAAATATTCAGCCAAAAATAATGTTTTTGTTATTTTTTAAAAATAGGTAAAAATTCTGACAGATTTATAGGGTAAAAACAGTCAGTTTTATTACCTATTTTTCAAAAATAACCAAAAACATTATTTTCATTTGTTTTTTTTACTTAAGCACATTGAAATATCATGAACCCATATAAAAAATATCATTTCAAAATTATTGTTTTACTATTTCAAAAAATGGGTATGTTGCTATGTATGTTGGAGAGTTTAACTCTCTCTCTCTCTCTCTCTCTCTCTCTCTCTCTCTCTCTCTCTCTCTCTCTCTCTCTATATATATATATATATATATATATATATATATATATATAAATTTTGCTCATCCCAAATGAATCTAACCCAATTTGTGTACTCAAATTTAATTCACACCAATGGCATATTTAATCTCTTAATAACCTAACTAATTCAATAATTACTCAATTACACCAACTAAATTTAACAAACCAATAATAAAAATCATAAAATTTTATATGACTTTATAAAATTCAATTCCTATAAAATTAATAAAAAGTCCAATCATTAGAAATATTAAGGCCTTGTCTTACTTAAACATTTCCTTAATAACCAGCATCAATAATGTAAACTCTGTAAAAATTCCCGCACTTTCTTATCTTTCTTCACACATCACAACTCTTTCTTCTCTTTATAACCAAAATTTGTTATAAAATATTATTCTTGAAAATCATTCCTTAATTCACTCCACGAAATTAATTTAAAAGTTTGCTTGTCATTAGTCAGGGTTTGCCACTACAGTTTTACATCATCAATAGAGTACATAATGGTGATCACAACTTTCTTGTCTTCACTAACATGCGCAAACATGTTGCTCTATATCATACACAAAATTCTTTGAATTCCTTTGCGCTTCTTCCACCAGCAACAACTTTTGGATTTGAAAAGTTATAATTCTTTCTAACCTCCTTAATGTCCATATATCCAACATCGATCAACGCCTTATTGCGCAACCCATCATATAATCAAGTTTTCACAAACAATCCCTTAGTTCGTTGGTAAGGACACCCACATCAATTACTAGGTTGTTCACTTTCTCATTAGGCAAATTTTGGTTTTCCTACATGATTTGAACATTTATATGTTCCAAACATAATTCTTCCAGCTTAACCAAAATTATGGTTATTAAACATCTGTTAGAGGAATTCTTCCATATGCTACGTCTCTAGAAAATATGTAAAAACCTTTCAACTATTGCACAAACTTTAAAAGTCTCGAATTTTACCTTAAAAATGATTTAAACACACCAAAAATTATACTAAAATGCATTTCTAATACCAATTGTCAGGGGTAATTTTGTAGAAATCATTTAGCGAGACACCAAGTTTTCCCCGGTAATTTGATCAATTAGCCCAAGACTAGGTTCGGTAGAATTTGCCAATGCTTTTTTTTTTTAATATAAGAAAACAACAACCAACAAAATGTATGAGAAGAACACATATAAGAAAAGAATTTATAGAAACTCAAATATCAACCTCGATCGATCAATTCAAATATGATAAAGTGATGGTACCATATTTCATCCACCGAAGACTTAAAATTCTAGACATCTTCCATGTGTTAAGGTGAGATCCTAAGGTCTGCAAGATACCTCTACCGGGTAGTCTATGGTCTCATATGAAAACACGTATAACAGTTGATAAACTCAATGAAACCATGGGGCCATTATAACACTCTCCAGACAACATAATGTATGGAAATATGCTTCGAAGTTATAGTTAAAGCTAATCATTTCCAATATGAAGTGATCAAGGCCTCAAACACCTCATCTTGATACAAGTCGAGGGCAAAACGCCTTATTTGGGCTATCCTGGCATCACTGTGACTAGTGAGAAGTTTTAAACTGTCCACTTAACCCACTCCCAATGTTTAGGCATGCCCGGTTAATCTTCATCGTATAAGTACTGACCTCTGGCAATGTCTTACCATCTTCACTAAAGGTATACTCCTATTTTTTATGAACAAAGTGAGCTTAAGATATCCCAAAGTGACCATTTCTATCTTAGGGTACCTCAGATGCTCAATAGAGCCTTTATAGCTTATTTGGTGGTAGATATAAAGTATATGCACTATTTGACCTACATCTTCCCCTTCTTCCACTTCCATTGAAGGATCTAATCAGAATTTAATGACTCTACCAACTATCTTACACCATATGTATCCTCTTCACCAACACTCCACCTTATAGTGGTGAAACCTCAAACTTATGCCTCCCATACTGTTGCAATCCACTCACAGGTTTCTTAAGGTGATGCATATATATTGAAGGCTTGTGAAGGGACGGAGGAATTCTAAAATCATCTAAAAACTTTAATTATAGTTGGAGAACCCTTTTATTCCACTTTATCCTTTTATAATATTTCCTAACAAGCAGTTTGATATACTTTTATAGAAGGGTTGGACCATTTCCATCATTTTCTCCTACATTGTATCAAATATTTATACAACGTTCTTTCTGTTGAGTCATAAACCAGTTGAGGAACCCCTTGAGGAGTCTATCAGTTACTCCCGGGTGGCCCTTATACTTATGAGAAAGACCTCAAAAACCTTAGACTCTCTTGGACAAATCTCAAGAAGTCTCGTAATTGTATTATGTTTTTTATAATATAATATAAGGAATAACACTGTTTATAATAGATATAGAATACTCTACATAGGTTCTAAACCACTATAAATCTCTGTATCTCATTTTGACACATATCCTCACAACCTAATCTAAGGTTTAGTGAGGAGAACCTATTGGAGTTAAGGTCTTTAAGATATTTACAGTGCCATTAGTTTGTCGCCATTTGTGGGAACAATTGTTCCTTAGATTCAAAATCCTATACAAATTTTATCCTTCTCAAGATGACAATGAATTTTAAGTTGTCTCTTTCTTTGAAGGAATGGAGGCTTGCCAAACAGATCTCTAGGATTAGTTGACTAATATTTTCAAAAGGCTTATTTTCTCCCAATGGTATAGGAGCCCAATGGATCCTAACAAAGAAGGATAAGGGAAAAGCATGACCATCGGTCAGAAGGACAAAAAAATAATTAAGGTATAGACCAAATTACTCATAAGTCTGTGAGTTGCATCCCAGATAGAGATCGATTATCATTCCTCGGTGATCACTCCCACAGATTTTCAAGGTAACAAGGCCTTGGGATAGTGAAACAAAGAAAATTCAAGACAAGTTGGGAAATTTATTAACCTGTACAAAAATTAAAATCCCAATACCATTGACTTAGCACTCCAAAAGACTTTGTCTCATTTTCCCAATCAATTTCACTATTACACACTCCCCCAAAATAAAAGATGTCTAATATTGAACCCTTTTGATGGAGCCAAAAATCCCATCTACCATTTGGAAACTTACATATATACAAGACACAAGGCATTAGTTTTCTAAGATGAAACTAGGACCAATTAGAAGCTTCACCAAACTCGCAAGGTCTTTTATCAATCATGTCATTGGATCTTGGAAGATAAGGAAACTCGTTACTTCCTTTTCTATTTAGACAAAAATTTAGAGAGACACTCAGAGGTTTTGATAATAGGTTCAATCAATAATATTTACAAGTTAATGACTTAAATGACACCATATGTGTAGCTGCATTCATCTCAAGCCTCCATTTAGAGGATTTTCTTAGGTTGTTGAGCAAGAGACCCCCTCGATCCATGACAATCCTATTAGAGAGATCTGATAAGTACATGAACATTAAAGATCCAATTACTATAAGGCATAAGATGGCCCCGTCAGCAAGGGCGAAGGCAGGAAGTTTTTTCCTTAATTGGAGAATACCCTGAGGCCTCAAACTCCAAGACAAGGAAGGATAGAGGAAATAAAAGTGACCCCCGAATTTAAAAAACTTCACCTCTCTCACGGAAACCATAGATGAAGTATTCTCAACTATGTAATTGCAAGATCTCTTTTCTCATTCAAGGATCATGAGGTCCCTATAATACAAAAGAGACAAGTCCAAGTAATGTCAGTTCCACAAGGACCATGGGCACAACACCAATGAGTGCTTCCATCTTAAAGAAGGCATTGATAGAGTTATAATACGAGGGTGTCTTAAGGATTTTGTCAACAAGGATACTGGGAAGGCTCAATGAAACAAAAATAATAAGGATAAAGTCCCATTAATCGATGTTAATAATATTTTAAGAGGTTTTGTAGGATGTAGAACCTCGTCAACCATAAGAAGACCTCACTTAAGGATCATATAACAAGGAGAAGCTCAGGTTAATAATGTACAATGATAGAGAAATGAACTTAAGGAGGTCCCTACAATTTCCTTATCAGTTATAGACCTTAGAAGGATCCCCTTTGGCATGATAACCCTCTAGTCTTCACTATCATAATAGTCAATGCAAATATAAGAAGGATATTGGTTGATATAGGGAGCTCAATAGATGTTTTATTCTACAAATCTATGGGTCTAACTATGAAGAGCATTCTTCCTATTATGACTCACTTGATCTATTTCAATGAAGAGAGACTATATTCTATGGGACATATCATACTTCCCCTCATTGTGGGTTCTAAGGAATGTTGTTCAACAATTTAGAACAAGTTTATAGTAGTGGAACTTTCGTTATCCTATAATGTTATTATAGGAAGACCTTCACTCAATGAGTTAGAAACTTCTATATATACTGAAAGGATGCTACTGAGGATCCCAACCCCAACAGGAGTGGGAGAAGTCCATGGTGATAAAAAAGATAAATAATTCTATAACACATCCCTGCATGAGAATAATAGACCTTTGTAAGTTTCACAAAAGGTTCCTAAGATTTTTTAATGGGTACTAAGATCTTGATAGAGGATCTTCACACCTTATTAGGATTGTCTAATCATCCCCAAGAAAGCCTATATATAGAACAGTTGAATGTGGACACCCTACATCCATCGAATGAAGGGAAATAGAAAAGGGGATAACCTTATAAGGGCCTTATCAACGTTTGTATCAATGAAATAGACCCAACTAAAGTCGTCCCAATTGAAGATGGTCTCAGGCCTTCATTAAGATAGTACTTACTCAATTTTTGAAAGAAAATGGAGTTGTGTTTGTATGGAAGCACTCTGACATTCTTGATATTGTACATCACCTCAATGTAGACCCTAACCATAGGCAATTGTGCTAAAAGACAATAGTTTTACCCCTGAATGAAATGCAATAGTTGCAGAGGAAGTCAATAAGCTTCCAGAAGCAAACTTGATTAGAGAACTGCAATACCCAAAATAATTAGATGATATGGTGTTGGTTCCGAAGCCTTCAAAATATATAATGTTCATAAACCTCACCGATCTTAATAAGGCTTGTCCAAAAGAAAGTTATGCCTTTCCCAGAATTGACACCCTGGCGGATTCCATCGTTGTGCGTGATCTCCTATCCTTCATGGAGGCCTATTATGGTTATAATCAGATCAGAATATAACATATTGATGAGGATAAGACCTCATTCATCATAGACAAGTGTATGTACTGTTACAAAGTTATGTTTTTTGGCCTAAAAATGCAGTTGCTACATTTCGAAGGGTGGTGAATACCATCTTTAAAGATTTGATAGGAAAGTGGATGGAGGTTTATGTTGAATATATGATAGTCAAATTCCTGTAAACTCATAACCATGCATAACACCTCAGAGTTACCTTTGCGATCCTGAGGAAAAATAAAATGAGCCTTAATCCAAAGATGTTTTCTTGTGGGTTATAGGAGGAAAGTTTCTAGGCCTCATGGACATAAGGGGTGGTATTTAATCTAACCCTGAGAAGATTAAATCATTGTTGGATATAAAATCCCCCAGAATGGTCAAAGAGGTCCGAAGTTTAGCTAAACGAGTTGTTTCCCTAAACCACTTTATTTCTAAGGCCATAGATAAATCTATTCTCACTTTAAAAGTCATGAAGAAATATTTCTTATTGAAACTAAAGGTAAAGGAGGTCTTTAAATAATTGAATAAGTATTTGAGTTATCCTCCTCTTTTGTCCTGAAATACCTTGTTGTTTCTCTTACCACAGTTAGCTCAGCTTTGATTAGGGAAGAGTATGGGATCCAATATTTAGTACATTACATTAACAGATCTCTACAAGGGGCTGAGAGAAGGTACCCAAAGATGAAGAAATAGGCCTTTTACCTCATCACCTTAACTAGGAATTTAAGTTATTACTTCCACTCCTACACCATACTGGTTGTGACAGATCAATCACTCCACTAGATCTTACACAAGACTGCCACCTTAAGAAGGTTGAACCAATGCTCTATGGAGCTGGGTGAGTTTGACATCAAACAATAACCGAGAAATGCAATCAAGAATCAAACATTGGTCGACTTCATAGCAAAGTTTAACAACTTAGAGGAGGCAGAGGAGGAATCTCAAAGCTCAAAAGGGAAGGAAACAACAATGCTAAAGGAGACCAATCTCCCCTTATTCCAAGATATGAACCTTAACCTCCCAACCTATGTGTTTCATGTATATGTATCCTCCAAAAACTCAGGAAATGGTGCTAGTCTTTGCATTCTGATTTTAGAACGTGGTACTAACTATCTTGGCATCCATTTTAAATCGAAGGCACAAATAATTAAGTCAATTATGAGCCTTGGTAGCTAGCCTAGACTTAGTTATCCACTTAGAGGAATAGAAAGTTGTAGTAATAAGTCATTTTCAATTAGTAGTTAATCAAGCTACTAATCTCTATGAGGATAAAAATGATCACACCACAAGATACTTAGAGATTGTTAAAAACATCATCCACGGAATCCCAAAGTCCAGCATTAGAATGGTCCCTAGAGTAGAAAACACAGAAGTTGACCATATTTCAAGGGTTACCTTATCAAATGAGGTATATCCAATCATCTTAGTGGTTATAATCGATCAACCAATTATTACTCATCTCCAGATCAACAAGGATATTGATGAGCCATGATTAGACTAGACAACTCCCATCAAAGGATACCATATAAATAGAAATCTGCCTATGGATAAGCTCGAGGTTAGGTTGTAAATGGGATAATGGAATCCCCGGATTGTATAAATTTCTTTCAATTAAAAATATTGTAATTTCCTTTTATATAAATTCAAGATGATGCGGAAGCGTAAAAATGTGATGGTTCAACTTAAATACCAAATACCAAATTTTAATTTTCTTAAAATTAAACACAAGTGAAATTAACTAGAACACAAATATTAAAATCACTTAAACCAATTAATTCATTAATCCAAGCCTTAGAAATTTTCCTAAGTCATAATTTTCAATATTCCGAAGTTAGGCCAAACCAATTTTTGCACATGACTTGAATTAAAGAACATTACCCAATATTTAATTTAAGTCCAAATTAAATTGAGTGTGATAATTTAAACCGAATTTTATCTTGAATTATCCTAAGCATGCGTTCTAAATTATTTATGCAAGATAAAATAAATCAATCACACTACGCCGCGATGTACGAGGAAAAACCCAAGATGGGAAAAACCTCGGACGGCCCTAGCCACAAATTCACTAGATACGAAATTACAAGTACAAGACAGATAGACTTACAACGCACGACTCGATCCCTCTCAAGTATCGACGCTTCTTCTTGTAGACACCTCTTCCTAGCGAATAACCTTGAAACACCACCGGGGTCTCGGAATCCACCGATAGGACTTTATATGGTCACCGTCACCCAAACATGGAGCCTTTCTCCGTGTGGGTAAATCATCATAAAAACACTTCTTCTTTCTTTGTGGGTGGTAGAAGCAAAACCCGAAACTTCTCTTCTTCAAATCGGTAGAGAAAACCGGTGCCAAACTCCAAGCAATTGATATGTATATAAGAACTTGGAATAAACTAACTTGGGTGTAAACTAGAGTGTTAAGTGAATTTTTCTTTGAAAATTAGCACTCAAAACATGAACATTTTCCTTAAAACAATTTGCTCTCAAACTCTCTCTAAGAGATGAAAAAGATATGGAAAAGTTAGGAAAAGTTAAGGTGGAAAATGTTCTTCCCGCATATATTTAAGTCTGAAAAAGTTGGTTAAAAACTAAGTGGGGAAGAGGGTGAAAAACTGCCAAAAAACTGCCAAAAACTGTTCCCGCCTGGCATCTCGTTCGAACGACATTTCGTTCGAACGAAATTCTCGTTCGAACGAGACTTCTAATGGCGTTCCAGATTAAACTCGTTAGAATCTCGTTGGATATCTCGTTCGAACATAAGGTTCGTTCGAACGACATATCGAACGACATTTCATAGGCCTATACTGGAACCTCGTTGGCAAACTCATTCGAACGACATATGGTTCGAAGGAAAAACTCGTTCAAACGACATATCGAACGAACTTACAGAACTTTAGAAAATTCGATTTTGGCCCAGAAAACTTTATAAACTTATATTAAAGTTTTATTTAATTCTTTCTGAAAATAAAACACAGTTTTAATTAAACCTAATACCCAATAAACAAGTTCCAAGCTCCTATATATATATAATTTCATTCATACCTTTGGAGCATGGAACCATAGTTGATGACGTAGAAACGAGGCACGCAAACTGGCATATTTGATGAAGCTTTATATTCTTTGCCGCTACGTCTTCAACAAACACTTCGTAGGCTTGAGAGTATTACAATTACATTCTATCCTATGAATAAATGTTTTTGTCCGGAATTGAGCTAACACTATACATGGACTCAATTGGAAATTTGTGTCCTTACAAATCTCCCCCTTTGGCTATTCCGGGACAAAAACCAAACAAAAATCCTAAAGGTCCGTCAAGCTCTACTAGACTCAAAACATAACCCACCCAAACCTGACTCAACCCAAGGATCAAACGCTTTGCCATTAAACAATGCCGCTTTAGAAGAAATCCTGCACACTTAAGCAAACTCATCAAATGCATAGGGAATATCAAAGTATTAAATGCAATTTTAATTAATTACTCCCCCTAAATTAATTCTCCCCCTAAGATAAATCTCCCCCAAACTAAGATACGAAAATAATAGGATTAGATACCCTTTCTCCCCCTATCATTTTTCTCCCCCTTTTTGTTCAGGAATAGACAAAGGTTAAAGAATTAAAACATAAAATCATGTAGAAGCTTAAAGAGATAAGACTTGAAAGCATATGGGCAACAATAGCAGAACTAATCCAAGATAGATACCAAAACTAAAGTATAGAGAAGGACTAGAAAGCAAGGCAAAGGCAAAAACACAATATCATATATATATGAACTATAGATATATCAAAAATGCACATGCACATATGTATAGATATAAACACACAAATGACACACACAACATATAATAGGAGTCTTTCACACTCGTATGGAAAAAATGTGTCATATGGAAACGGAAGTGTTGGGATGTGAACTAGTAACGATTAAATTTAGACCAAATCACCTAATAAACATTCACGAAGTTCTCATTTGATTGCAAACTTCATCACATTTAAATATAACCTCACGTGACAATATAAATTGAACTCAATGAACAAACATACACAATGCATACAAGCCTAGCATATTGATGATTCTACAAACCAATAGAGTCATGACATGAAATACACAACTAGGATAACCGGACATTGTGCAAACCGTTGATATACCATCCAATCTCCCTCAATATGTATTTATATTAAATTTGAATGAATATATCAAACAAACATAGGCCTTGGCAATTATTTTTCTTTTTAATGCCATATTTTCTGTTTTTAGGCCGTTTGGACCACGTATTTCTTTTAGGTCCATTCAAAATGGTGACTTACAATTGCAAAGGATCACTTAGTCCTTTCAGAGCCCTTCCCCGTGCACATTTATATTTATCATGTTTTTCATTTTTCACACAAATCTCACGTGCAACGGATTTTGACATGCACTAGTCCTCCTAAGTCACAAATATGTAGATGACAGTATTGGTAGGAGAACACCTCACATAGCTCAAATATACATATGAAGTTAAAATTTCAAAAAAAGCTCGTGCATGTGTGAATAGAGGCATATAAAAATAGAATCCATTTAAACAACACAAAATCCAACTACTCCATAAAATATGGTAAAGAACATAATAAGGATTGATAGTCTAAACCAAAAGTTCTAGCCACGTGGGAGCGTTAAAGGAGGGATTCAAACACAAGTATATGCCACTTAAAGTGTGTCAAACTAAAATACACACATAAAAAATCTTTTTGAGTTTTTAACATTTTTCACCAAAAATAAATATATATACTCAAAAGGATAAACAAAAATCATTTGAATTTTTCAATAAGCTTAAATTACCAAGCGATAAAATCCAAATGATAAACAAAAATCTTTTTGTATTTTTCATTTAATGCAAACAAAATGAAGGAAATATAATACAAAAGATAAACAAAAATCATAATTATAGCATGTGATAAGCATAGAGCATAGACTAGAAAATGATTAAACAA
The DNA here is from genome assembly GCA_949130495.1 of Sambucus nigra. Taxonomy (NCBI): domain Eukaryota; kingdom Viridiplantae; phylum Streptophyta; class Magnoliopsida; order Dipsacales; family Adoxaceae; genus Sambucus; species Sambucus nigra. The sequence goes on along the minus strand of OX422220.1, from coordinate 124,879,947 downwards.
GCATACATTTAGCATGCGAATATAGCATGAAGTACAAACGCTAAAGTATGCAAAACACTAACACATTCATCCTTTATATTTAGCAAGGGAGGAAGCATGTGAAAGTAAATGAGAATCAAAAACCCTATTTTGCAAGGCAACAAAGTCGGATTTCCTAACCCAAATTAATGAAGAATGACTATCTTGGGGTGTTGGAACTTTAACTACCGTGGTTACTTTACTATGGGATTTTCTAGGAATTCATGTAAGATCAAAACAAAATTTCTTAAGATGACCTTTTCGACCACAATGTGTACAAGTAAAAACATGTCGAAAAGATTTATCTAAGGAGTGATCTTTAAATGCATTCCTAGTAGATTCTTCTAAAACATTGGTTTTGGCATTATGAGAAAATTCATTACAAGTATTGAAGCCTAAACCACAAGTGTCATTTTTAATTTGGACCGTTCCTAAGATTTTATCTAATTTTTCCGAACGACACTCCAAATCAAATTTGACATTACTAGAGTCTTTTAATTTATTTTGCAATTCTAAAATGTTAGACTCTAATAAAACATTTCGCTCTTCAAAAGCAAGAATATCCTTTTTCAAGGATTCCATTAAACCCTTAAGGCTATCTCTTTCGCCTTCTACATATTCAAGCTTCTCGTGAAGAGTTCGCTCACGTGTCTTAAGGTCTTCTATTAAGGCATTTTCATCAACGACCTTGACACTCTCTCTTAAACTAGCTTCTAACTTCAAATTAGCTCTTTTCAATTTAATAGATTCTTTATAAAGTTCTTGAAAGGCATTTTGAAGTTCACTCACATTAACCTCTTCTTCATTTTCACTCTCTTTTTCTTCTCCACTCTCACTATCATCATAAACAAGAAAATCATAAACAATGACCTTGGAAGTGTCATGTGTTAAAGTTTCATCAATCGATGAATTCTCACTATCACTCACATGACTAGCCATAAAATCCACAAAATTTTTCTTAGTGGGGGAATCGGGCCTCTCTTCCTTATCACTATCACTTAGGGTCGCATTATAAGAAATGGGTCGCTTACCCTTTTTCCTTAGTTTAGTGGGGCACTCAAAAGCCCTATGGCCATAACCTTCACAACCAAAACACTTATTAGACTCGTCCCTAGCTAAATTTTCATTACTAGGTTTAGGGATATTCTCGGCTTTAGGAATCTTTTCGGCTTTAGAAATCTTCTCACCTTTGTCATGCTTAGAAGATTCAAATTTCTTAAAATCATTTTTAAATTTATCTTTGTTAATTTTAAGAATTTTTTTAAATTTGCGAGCAAACAAAGCCATGTCTTCCGAGTCACTATCACTCTCGCTCTCTACTACTTGTTTGACCTCTTTTCGGGCTTTTAAAGCAACGCCCTTTTCGATTTTCTTTTCAGTTTTAGAGGAAAACATATCTAGTTCATAGGTTTGTAAATCACCTACAAGCTCTTCTAATTTCGTAGAGGCTAAAGTGGGTAAAGAATTTAAAACGGTCACTTTTGGAATAAATCTATCGAGTAGGGACCTTAAAATTTTCTTTACAACATGGTCGTCAGGTATTTTCTCTCCCAAGTTAAACGATGAATTAACAATATCATAAAGTTTAGCATAAAATTCATCAAAAGTTTCTTTTTCATTCATTTTGATAGTTTCAAATTGAGTGGTGAGGTTTTGGAGTTTTGAAGCTTTAACGACACTAGTTTCTTCATGAGTTAATTGTAAAATATCCCAAGCTTCTTTAGCGGTTTCACACGTCATAATACGTCGGAATTCATCCGGTGTGACAGCGCTAAACAAGGCATTTAAACCACGGGAATTGAAATTAGCAAGTTTAAATTCATTTTCAGTCCATCTATCAGCGGGTTTGGGAACACGTTCATTTTCAACTAAATATGTTGGTAGGGACCACCCGTTAACAACAGACATCCAAACTCTCTCGTCGATAGATTTCAGTGCCGATTTCATTCGCGCTTTCCAATACACGTAGTTTAAACCATCAAAAATAGGAAATTTTGAAAATGGGGAAAATTCCATTTTAGTTAAAAATTATATAAGGATTTTTAACGAAATAATTTATCGCTTTGGCTCTGATACCAATTTGTAAATGGGATAGTGGAATCCCCGGATTGTATAAATTTCTTTCAATTAAAAATATTGTAATTTCCTTTTATATAAATTCAAGATGACGCGGAAGCGTAAAAATGTGATGGTTCAACTTAAATACCAAATACCAAATTTTAATTTTCTTAAAATTAAACACAAGTGAAATTAACTAGAACACAAATATTAAAATCACTTAAACCAATTAATTCATTAATCCAAGCCCTAGAAATTTGCCTAAGTCATAATTTTCAATATTTCGAAGTTAGGCCAAACCAATTTTTGCACATGACTTGAATTAAAGAACATTACCCAATATTTAATTTAAGTCCAAATTAAATTGAGTGTGATAATTTAAACCGAATTTTATCTTGAATTATCCTAAGCATGCGTTCTAAATTATTTATGCAAGATAAAATAAATCAATCACACTACGCCGCGATGTACGAGGAAAAACCCAAGACGGGAAAAAACCTCCGACGGCCCTAGCCATAAATTCACTAGATACGGAATTACAAGTACAAGACAAATAGACTTACAACGCGCGACTTGATCCCTCTCAAGTCTCGACGCTTCTTCTTGTAGACACCTCTTCCTAGCGAATAACCTTGGAACACCACCGCGGTCTCGGAATCCACCGATAGGACTTTATATGGTCACCGTCACCCAAACATGGAGCCTTTCTCCGTGTGGGTAAATCATCATAAAAACTCTTCTTCTTTGTTTGTGGGTGGTAGAAGCAAAACCCGAAACTTCTCTTCTTCAAATCGGTAGAGAAAATCGGTGCCAAACTCCAAGCAATTGATATGTATATAAGAACTTGGAATAAACTAACTTGGGTGTAAACTAGAGTGTTAAGTGAATTTTTCTTTGAAAATTAGCACTCAAAACATGAACATTTTCCTTAAAACAATTTGCTCTCAAACTCTCTCTAAGAGATGAAAAAGATGTGGAAAAGTTAGGAACAGTTAAGGTGGAAAATGTTCTTCCCGCACATATTAAAGTCTGAAAAAGTTGGTTAAAAACTAAGTGGGGAAGAGGGTGAAAAACTGCCAAAAAACTGCCAAAAACTGTTCCTGCCTGGCATCTCGTTCGAACGAAATTCTCGTTCGAACGAGACTTCTAACGACATTCCAGATTGAACTCGTTAGAATCTCGTTGGATATCTCATTTGAACATAAGGTTCGTTCGAATGACATATCGAACGACATTTCATAGGCCTATACTGGAACCTCGTTGGTAAACTCGTTCGAACGACATCTGGTTCGAACGAAAAACTCGTTCAAACGACATATCGAACGAACTTACAGAACTTTGGAAAATTCGATTTTGGCCCAGAAAACTTTATAAACTTATATTAAAGTTTTATTTAATTCTTTCTGAAAATAAAACACAGTTTTAATTAAACCTAACACCCAATAAACAAGTTCCAAGCTCCTATATATATACATATAATTGCATTCATACCTTTGGAGCATGGAACCATAGTTGATGACGTAGAAACGAGGCACGTAAATCGGCATATTTGATGAAGCTTTATATTCTTCGCCGCTACGTCTTCAACAAACACTTCATAGGCTTGAGAGTATTACAATTACATTCTATCCTATGAATAAATGTTTTTTGTCCGGAATTGAGCCAACACTATACATGGACTCAATTGGAAATTTGTGTCCTTACATAGGTGACTGAAGTCTCTAGTGTCAATATACTACCTTGAGGATGGAGTCTTGTTTTAAAATGGGTTCACCTCAACAACTCAAAGACACCTTTCTCCTTTAGATTCCATATACATTCTCAGAGATCTTTACGAGGGTGTATGTGGTCCCCAAGTGGGTACCAACACCCTATCCTATAAGGTCTTAAGGCAAGGGTACTTTTGGCCAACCTTAGGCAAATAATCAATGCCACCAATGGAAATAATAGACCCTATTTTATGTCCATGGCCCTTTTCTCAATGGGGGTGGATTTAGTAGGTACTCTTCCTCTTAGCAAAGGTTAAAACAAGTTTTTCACAGTGGAGATTGAATATTACACAAAAGTGGGCAAAGGCTGAGCCCATATCTACCATCACGGATAGAAAACACAAAAAAAAATTTTAAAGAAATTATTTCCAAATTTGGCCTGCCAAAGGACATCATCTCAGACAATGGGAAATAATTTGATAATGTCGCATTCAGAGAATTTTTCTCAAACTTTGGAATCATCAATCGCTGCTATTCACCTTATCACCCTCAGGGAAATTGGTAAGTAGAAGTGACAAACATAATCATATTTCAAAGCCTAAATAAGAGGTTAGAAATATATGAAGATCAATGGGATAAGTAGTAGCCGAGCATCCTTTGGACTTACAAAACCACCATCAGAGGTCCCATTGGGGAAACTCCTTTTTCCCTCACTTATGGCACTGAACTAGTTCTTACCACTGAAATAGAGATTCCAACATAAAGGGTAACACCATTTGATACATAGGTAAATAATTAAGGACGTAAATTGTCCTTATATGATCTACAAGAATGTCGTGTGGTATCGTTGATCAGGATGGTAGCATACAAGTGTGTGATTTGGTTAGAGAGTTCACTGTTACAACCAAAAAAATAACAAAATGAAAGTAGGACCTAAATGGTAAGGCCCTTATGTGGTTACCAAAATCATTAGACCAGGTTCCTTCTACTTAAAGGATATGGAGAGTTATGAACTCCCTCACCATTGGAACATAAATCATCTCCAAAAATATTTCCAATGATGTAATTTGTTATTGAACTGGAATAAAAGGAACTTTTTTCTCTCATATTTATCTTTGCGCAAATTTTTTTTGTCCATAATAAAGAGTTGGAAGGAACTCATCATTGACTCTGAAAAAAAGAGATTGAGGTCCAAGAACCACAGACGCATAAGATCCAAAAATTACAAGGTAATCATCTTTGGTTATCAATAGAGTTCTAAGGTCTTAGGATCCATAATAAAGTTTGAAGGATTTATTCCTTGACTCTAACAAGTGAATTGATGTCGAAAGACCTTTGACACATAAGCCTAAAAGAATTTTAAGGATTTCATCCTTGGTTTTATAAAAGGTAGTTAAAGTCTCAAAACCCGTAATAAAGGGGGATTGCAAGACGATCATTCCAAAGGATTTCAAGTTTGGATTTGTTTGAAAAACCATGAACTAGCAATTGACCTTCAAAATTTTTCCAAATTTCCAGCCTTAGCTTCAAAATAATTTTTTAGGCGCCAAAAATTAAAGTTAAAAATTCATTAAATTAAAGGATGAAAATACCAAGGTTTAAAATCCTAACTCTCACAATTTTTTTGGGGTGGGGTAAATGACTTCATCAAAATTTCTTAGATTAAAGATTTTAAACCAACAAAGATCCCAGACATTAACCTTAGTTAAACTCGAAAGCCCCGAGTTTGAATTAACAAAATTGCAAACAACATAAGGCTTTTATCCATAGTTTCACAAGTCATGTGATCTTAGGAGCCTTAGCAGGACAAAATTTCGAATAACCCAAGGCTTTTATCTTTAGTTTTCACATGTCTCGAGGTCTTAGGACCCTTAAAATGACAAAATTTCAAACAACCTAATGATTCTATCCTTAGTTTTCATGACTCCCGAGGTCTTATGACCTTTAGCAGTAAACACATATAAAAATTACACAAGGCTTTCATTCTTTGCACAAATTTGAGGTCATTAAAAGGCATTCATCTATGGTTCCAAGTTTTGTTCTCATCATTGTTTTACAAAGAGAAAAAAAAGGGCCTGGGGGATAAGTCATATACCTGAAACTTAAGCAATGTTTTTCATTGGCAAAGTAAACAAACACACAACAATCACGAGTGAAGGATGAACACTGGTGTTTATATTGGTAAATTTCAAATACAAAAGTAATTGAGACATAAACAAATATAAAAATTTCTAACCACTTAAGGCTTAAGATCATCAACATTTTCTGGCTCCTTTATAGGTTAGATTTTAGAAAGCTTAGTCTCCATAATAGGAGGACTATGATATTCTTCCTTAGTGTTAGATCCTTAGGTCTCAGCATCTTCACCTTCATTTATAATATAATTGTTATCAGTCTCCTCTCACCCTGATGTTAAATCCTCAACAATAAGTCCAAAGTCATCGATATTATGGAAAGAGGACTAGACCTTTGATTTACAAGCTTCAAAACTAGGGGAAGTTTGTATAGGTGTCAGAATCCCAATAGGTAGTGATTTCGCACTTCACCATGGATTCTAATATAATAAGAAGCTTAAAATAGTTCACCTAAAGATCAATCAACTTCTTTTGTAGTTCCAAATTCTTTGGTAATCGATGCTTCCTTTCTTGGCTAAAGTTAGTACCCATTCCTTCAGTAGATCAACATCCCTAACTTATGGAGAACCGTCTCTCTCTCAGTCTTAATCTCCCTCACTTCACCTTTAAGGTTCTCACTATAATTTTTATAAAAATCCAAACACTTAACATGTAATTTTTGGGCCTTTGACAAAGAATCTCGAGTCACTAAAATAAGGATTTTTCCTTCCTTAAATGCATCCTCATAAAGGAAATGAGATTTTTAAATCCACTCTAATTAAGCCTTCATATTCTCTAACACAACTATAGAAAACTTTTGGAAGTAAGCCATCTCATATGCCTCAATTGTGGATCGGTCCCACTCTCCAGCCATCAGTAAGGCCTTCCTTAAAGCATTTTAGCCACCCGTGGCATAAACCATAAGAGCCTCAGTAACGTAGTAAAGTAAAAAAGAAATAAGAACTTAAGTAGAATAAAAATTATAAATAAAATATTCTTAGAGAATACGAAAAGATAAATATACCTTTCCAAGAATATGGATAATCTCCTCAGAGTTAGCTTGGATACCTCAGCCTCTAAAGGTAGTGACCATATAAAAGCAGGTAGTTTTTATCAACATTGTCAAGGCCTGAGCATGAGAGGCATATGTGTTCCTTTCTTTAGAAGATTTGGGACAGAAGTAATGCTCTTCTTCCAAAATCTCCAATCTTAATTCTCATCCTTTCAGCCTAGTCAAAGGTCCCAGTCCCATCAGTAGATTTGATGGAAACCTCCAATATACTCTTGTCCTTTATAGGAAACCCCTCAAAGAGATGGGGATATCCCTCCATCACTTTCTTCCCCTTTTAAAAGGATTGACTATACGCCTTTATAGTAGTTTTTTAAGCCTTTAAATCTACTACCATAAACTTTGATAAGACCACGGGCTACAAGTCCCCCAAATAAAAGGTTATTTATATGCTACCTTAGAAGACCTACACACACACACACACACACACACACACACACACACACACACACACACACACACATATATATATATATGAAAATGCTTTATCATAGGTTGGGTTTTCATAACAACCTTAACTGATTCCTCCTTCACTTTCTCAAACTTCTTGGCAATCTCAGCATTTTCTATCACCAGTTGAACTCATGGAATTGATATTTTAATAGGGTTCCTAGACTTTATACATTTAGTGGCCTTTGACTTTTTCCATTTGGCCACCACTAGGGGGGCTGAGGTCTTTCTGGAAAAACACTGAGTTAATTTCTTCTACTCACATTTATCTACTGATCAAAAAACACACAAGGTTAAAAAGTAGATATCCTCAGTGAAATCAAAAGATCAAAAAAGGAAAAGGATGGGCCCAACAAACTTCCTTAGTGAATAGTCTGAGTCAAGAGATTTTAGGCTTTCCATAGGGGGTAAAAGCTCATCTATACTTGGGAGAACATCGGATTTCATTTTTTCCTCTTCCTTCTCATCACTAGCTTCAATAACCTCATAAGAAGCATGAAGTTACCTTGAAGTACTGATAGACGTTACCTTATTCTTCTTACGAACTGAGATAGAATGATGATTTTCCTCTTCATGTCTAGCAATAACTCTAGGACTCTTTGAGGTTCCTCCAAATTGAGTTTTCCGAGGCTAAAAACCTAGATCATTCTTAAAAAACCCTATAGGAGTGATTAATATTTAAAAATGAGTAGCCCAAAATGAGGTCCTAAGGTATGATAGAGACTTCTGCCAAGTAGTTTATGATCTTTAATGACCAGACATACATATCACAGTTAAGAAACTCAATAAAATAATGGGGCAATTATAAAAATCTTAGGATGACATGATGTACAAAAATATGCTCAGATCTTGGAGACAAAGCCCATCCTTACTAATATGAAAGGCACAAAATTTGAGACACCTCAGCTCTATATAAATAGGGGATAAACAATTTATTTAAGATATGTTGGCACAACCAAGGCTGGCGAAAAGGTTTGAACTATCCTCTTGACCCATTCATAATTTTCAAGCATGCTAGACCAATCTTATCTTATGAGAACTGACCTCTCTTAAAGTTGTATTACCTTTACTAAAGGTGTACTCACTTTCTTTATAAACAAAGTGAGCTCATAATACCACAAAGTTACCATTTCTGCATAGGGGTACCACAGACTCTCAAAAGAGACTTCATAGCTTATCTTGAGAGTAGGTAGAAAATACAATAATTATTCCACCTACCGACAAGTAACACCCATTCTATTAAGTTAAAAAAAGTTATGGACACGTGTAATTTGTAAATTAAATGGCCTTGGACTTCAGAAGGAATTTATTTAATTAAATAATAGAATAAATGTAAAGGGAAAAAGAGGAAATTCGAAAAAAAAATTGAATTTTAGGTCGATCTGAAAATATTCCGGATCAATCCGGATGGCCTGTCAGCAGCCAATTATATTATCTTTTAGATTTTGAGGTGTGTAAGTTTAGGGTGTTATTGTGACGACTTCCCATCAGTATGGCACACAATTTCTTCAGACTATGACCACTCCATGCATGAGGGATACACCCTTAAAGGTAAAGGAACATTTATGGTGGGTGTTCGTGTCTTTAAAATGATTATATGACATCTTAATTTTAGTTGAGTCAGCACATTGTTCCTTTTAACTAACAAAATAATTTACATCAAATTCTTCTCCCTCAAAACCAAGTCCTTTAGTAGGAACAAAATTAGAATAAGAGTTGGTTGGATCATAACAAATATTCTTATTAATAGTCTTGACTGCATCACCACCATTCCAATAACTGTTTAACTTTTTGGAGGTGACCTCTAGTTCCTTTTTACATTCATCATATTTATTCAAAACAACTTTATGTTTAATTTGAGATTCATCATATTTAAACAAAATGTCTTTGTTTTTAGTCTCAAGAGAGTTATTCAAATCAGTTAGCATAGCAGTCATCTTTTAAAGTAAAACAACATATTTTTCCAATTCTTCTATGTGAAAAGCAGACTCTTCATGCATAAGTCTAATTTGACTATTTAAAGCATCAATTTTAGCTGATAACCTAGCATTTATCTCGCCTAAGTGTTTGTTGTTATAAAGTGTGTCACTAGCAGAAATATCACACACACTTTCTTCAACATTTGTAGAAACCTCTAAAAGATCAGATTCATCCAAATCAGCATAAATATTCATAATGTCAAAAGGGCAAGCGGTGATAGTAGGGTGATTTTGAGCGGGAAAGATATGAGATAAATTTACAAAGTCTAAATCACAATTATCTTAACACAAATCAGAAATATTAGATAAACTAGAAAAGTTATCTAAGATGTCCTCCGATATGACGTTACATGTGAAAGTAAACGCCATAAGATTATAAAAAAAAAATCTTCATTATCACTATCGGAGATATCATCCCATGTTTTAGACAAATGTGCTTTATTTGAAGGTTCCCCTTTGGATTTAGAAAAGCACTTATCAACATATTGACCATATTCATTGCACGTACGACATTAAATGTGGCTCAAATCCTCTTTAGGATATATCGAAATAACTAGGTTGGCCTTATTTTGATGCAAATTTATTCCTAAACTTCACAAATTTCTTATATTGTTTAGTCAAGAGAGCAATTTCATTATCCAAAAAATTTAAACAGATTTCAGATTCAGTTAAATTGGACAGAGAGGATACAAAAGTCAAACTATTTTCATTAGTTCTAAAATTAAGCATATTTTGAGTTTTGGTATGTGCATGTTGCCTCTTTGCTCATCTCTCAAAGTATTTTGATGTTCAAAAGTTTTAAGTTTATTACACAAGAGATGGGTAGTATAACTATCCAAATTATCAGATATAGCGTGAGCAATTAAATCAAAAATCTTAAGAAGAGACCTAAGGATTTTATCACATATTTCATAGGAAGTATAAATTACACCATTACAACATCTTGCAATTTTATGTAAAAGTCGTCAAATTTCTCACTATCTTTCATGTAGAGAGAGTCATAAAGTATAACTAGCATTTGGGACATGACCCTTTTTACTCTAGAGTCTCCTTCATGGGTAGTCATTACAATCTCCCAAGCCTCTTTAGATGTAGTGCATGTTGAAATTATTTTACATTTAATTGCACCGATCACTTGGAAAATAGCATTTTGTTTCCTTTGTTATTAGACTGTGAGCAAATCTTTTCCTCTTTGGACCATTTTGAAAGGGATTTTTGAACAAAAATTTCAGCATCATCATCACTATGTTTAGTAGGAGCATAAAAAAAAGTTTCAACCGTATCCCATACCTCATATACCAAATGTTGGAGGTGAGCAACAATTCTTACTTTCCAGTAAGTGAAGTTGTCACCATCAAACGCGGGAGGACGAACAAAAGACCCATTATGGTCACCCAATATAAAAATTTGGATATTTTATAAACAAAAGAGTTCAAGATTTTTGCGGAATAAAACTTTTAAAAAGTGAGTTCTGATGCTCTGATACCACTTGAAAAAACCTAAAAACACTAACGTGTTTTAGTTAATAAATAAACTCTTTTAAATTCAATTCAAAGCTAGAATGAAACTGTGGTACACATGCACACAAATAAAAACGGATTTGTGATGATGATGCCCAAATAAAGATATTCCGAATGGGATGAGGAAAAGTAGATAGTGACACATTATTTTTTCTCGAGGAAATCACCGTGGTGGAAATCAACGCGTCCCTAGCCCCAGGACAACTCACATACCCAAGTCTACAAAGCAAATGCAAGCCCGTATACCCAACCTAGTCTAAATACAACCCAACTTGCCTGAAAATCAGTCAACCCAATAACACCTAGCTAATACTGACTACACACGCACAACCACACACTCAAACCCAAGACCCCATGAAGTTGTGCAACACACATAATTAATTATAAAGGATTTGTTTTAATTAAAACCAAAATTTATTTTATTTATAAAAAGAGACTAAACACACACCAGGTTATATATATTTTATTTAACAAGAAAACTACCAATCAGTGACTAAATGAAATGCAAGTACATATTCAAATGCACACTCCTAAATAGGTTTTTCACAAGCCAAAACACACGCTTAAATTAATTTAATTTTAAAATAAAATAAATATGTTTTAATCAGTTTTGAAAAAATCAGGATACCCACACGATTTATTTTACACGAAAAAATACCCGCACGTGATAAACACACAATGATTTCAGTTAACCAAACTAAGTTATACCGAGTAACACAACTGAGTTAAAGTGAGTTAACCTCTAAGTTAATCCGAGTTTGAATCAGCAAGTTAAATACCCACACACGAGTTTAAAGAATATAAATCCTTAAGTTCAATTAAGTACATCTTAAGTCCAATATTAAATTGAGTTAGTCGGAGTTAATCTCAGTTGCTCCGAGTTAACACACACACACATGATTAAACACAACACACACACACCAGATCTGAGAAAAACAAAACAGTACAAATCCAAGAACAACACAAATATATATATATATATATATATATATATATATATGTATAGATGTTTATCGGTATATATAGATATATATATATATATATATATGCAAAGAGAACGAATAATCATAGAAATAATTCAAAATGAGCTATGGCAGATGCGATCCAAATAGAAAAAAATGAACTCTAGTCAAACATGGATCAAAAAGAAAAACCAAGGCGACGACCTCCAACCACCAGCTCCAAAAAAACTCAACAACCTGAAATGATTTTTGTCGAAACGATAAACCCCAAACATTCTTTCGATTTGTTTCATCATCGTAGATATGAAACCGAACCAATGAGAGGGAGTGAAATAGAAAAATCAAAAGAACACAAATCTATAGAGGGTCTATCACATAACTTTAACTTAACACAGATGATTAAAAAAAACTCTAATCGAAACTATAATCTCTCAAGGTCTCACAGGGATTTTCTAACACAGCTCTCAGATATAATGATTTAAGAGTAACGATGTAGAGAGAGAGAGAAAGTGAGGAGAGAAAATATGTTGTCCGAGTTAGACAAACACAAACCCTAAAGAAACTAACTACCTCAATCACAAACTATATAAAGGACCCTCAAATTGGCATGGTTTGTAAATAATAAAGCACACAAGAAGGGGTAACATCGAACTTGCACAAGGGAAGCTGGGGATAAAAATGGAAGGCCAAAAAAACATGGATAATAACATCAATATGCAAAGGGGATAAGGGGCAAATAGGTCAAAATGCAAGTAGATAGCCAGACATCCTTAACACGCCAAAGCAGGTCTTGAGAAGACCAAAACCATCAGACCTTGGGTGCCAAAACCATCCAGTCGAACCGCCATCTAAAATGGCACAAAACGACTATCCACTCAACCTTTTTATTATAGGGATATAAAGGTTTTAAATTAAATACGTACGCTTACTCTCATTACCCCTCTCTCTGCTATCACATGTACGCAAAATCCGCCCTCCCTCTATCAAACACACGAATCTCATTACCCCTCTCTTCCCCCCTTTCCTCTCAGATTTCTCCTACGATGCCTCTAAATTATACATTTAACTACCTCTTTTATCTCCCTCTTCTTCTCCCACGATGATTCACTCTCACACATATTCCCTCACCCCCGTGTTGTCGCCATCATCCCTCCCCCACTACAGGTGATCTCTCTCTTACACACACACACACGCATACACACACTCACACACACATGCACATACACGTGCACACATGCACACACACACACACACACATACACACGCATACACACACGCATACACACACTCACACACACATGCACATACACACGCACACATGCACACACACACACACACACATATACACACACACACACACACACACACTTATATTTGTCTTACACACATGTCATACATGCACAAACAAGACTTGTGTACATATTTAGGGCTTTTATTTGTTGATAAAGTTAGGGCTTTGTGTACATATTTTGTGCATTTTGTTTAAGATCTATTTATGTTCATGCTTATGTTTATATTTGGGGTTGTAATTGTATTTTGTTCCTTATTTTTTCTTTTCGGATCAGGATCTGTTTATGTGGGATTTATATTTATATCAGGTATACATTTTATCTCCACTTCTTGATTTATTTGTAAATTAATTATTTATTTTTCCCGTTTACCATTGTCAGTGTCAATTGGCTTTTATTTATTTAGATCTATTGTCAAGAGGAAATATTTTGAAACTCTATTTTTTACTATGTATTTTTGAAGTTGGGATTGGGATATGCTTGACGCTTAAAGATTGGATGTGCAATGGAGGTATTAGGTATGTTCTTAAAACTTTATAATACCCCTCCTCTCATGTTAGTTTCAAATTATTTAAACATTGCTCTGGCTAAATTAGTGCTTTACTCATTGCTTGGCTCCCCATTTTCTTCGAACTCAAACAACTCTCCATCTAAGAAGAAAAAGTCTTTATTGTTTATTCTTGAATGATTTTTGAAAAATAAGCTCCAATAGTATGTTAGTTAGTTGATTCCAGCTATTGATCAAATCGTGAATTTCAAATCTTCTTAAATAGAAAGAAAAGAACACCGAGAATCGTATGATTATCTTCCTGCCAAGTGTTTGTAAAAATTCCTCAATTACAAATTACACTCTGAATTCATTATGTTTCGTTTAATTATTTGCGATAACAAAAATAATTAATCTCATTACATGGAAAAAAGCACTACTGTTAATTGCTTAGGACATTTTTATTTTATTTTTTATTATGTATGATTTCATAAATTATTACCTAACTTAATATATCTTTTATGTTCGAGCTATATCTGTTATGTCCACGCATTGTGAGACAATAAGAAGACACACATTAGGCATGTGGAAGTTGAAGGAAAGATACCACCACGACACTAAAAGAATATCAATGTAAACATCCTCCTGTTAGGATTTTAGTCTAAACAAAGCGCTCATATTCCGTTCTTCACCTGTAATATTATTTCCATGCTTATTGCTACAAGTCTCTTCTCCGTAATTTTCCATCACCGACTTCAATAAGTATTTTTTTTTACTTTGCAGCTTTTTAGCAGACGTTTTTTTGCATGACCATTTAGTATCCCACCAATTTTAATCTACCTAAGCTTAGTCACGCTCTTATGGTACTCTGGATCATAGTGTTTCTAGGAAAGGCTAAATATTCATTGATATACAAATTTTTTTATTATCTTTACTCATAAACTTGACGTTGCGAGTGGGTTGCTCGCAAATTTCTTGCTTTCTATCAAGGGAGAATGATGAACTTTATATTAAATTGTTCATGTTATATCTGTTTTTGATTCTGATTTCTTTTAAATTGGTCACTATTTTTTCACTATACATTGTGAATACCATGTTAAAGAATTAAGGTATACAATGCACGCGATAATTTGTTATGTTTTTGTACAATTTGGGGGTATACAACACTTGATAAACCCATTTCATTTAACAAAAAATGATGTTTGGGGGTAAAATGTTGAATTTTTCTGTCCAATTTATTGGATATATGGTCTTCTTATAACATTTGACATGGACCTATTTTTTGTCCACTTTCTTGCCTATTGTTTAAAGAGATGTCTAAAAAATGGTGATGAAAAAATATCTAAGTCATCTAAATTTTCAATCCATTTACTTTTGAAATACGATTCATGTAGAACCATTTGAATGCCATATACTTTTGATCGTTTATTAGTTTTTAAAGTTTTCTATTTTTATCTTCACATAAATGTGATAATGATTGTTTATTTGTTTGTTCTCATTTCAGTGATGATTCCTTTGTCATTATGAAACCATTTATATGGGATGACCGTGATAGTTCCCAGTAGGGCGGGTACATCGTTTACTGAAGACACGTGTTTTTAAGAACGGGAGGGTTGGAGCAACAGTTACTATATATACGGCAACTATACTGGAGTATCTGACTGCAGAAGTGCTGAAGTTGGCAGGTAATAGGAGCAAGGATCTCAAGACAAAGCGTATAACACCAAGGCACTTGCAGCTAGATATCCTTGGGATGAAGAACTTGACACCCTCATCAAAGGAACTATATATACTTCTCAATGGTAATGTGTTCTGTGACCTACAATATGGTTGGTCGTTAATATAGTGATCATTTATGTGCCTAAAAAATATATTATTAGTATTCAGTTGAGTATTTTGAATCGTTTGTTTGTACTCAAACTTTATCGGTTGATGGGGAGAACTTGTTACTAAAGTCTTTAAAATATAATTAATGGTTTTAGATTTTGGTCCAAAAAATACAAATCTCATTTTGTGTGCCTTATAGCCTTGGGCACCTCATATCAATATTAGCATGTATTTTGGGGATTTTGCGATTTTAAATTATTTATGGTTGATTTCAGTTATTTCAGTACTAATAAATTTGCTACTAATTTTGCTAAATTGTTAAGGGGGCTTTATTGCAAAAAAATGTATTTTGGGTTTTATATTTTATGCTAGTTGTTTTAGTATATATTTTCATTTAACGCATAGTATGAATCATTTGAGTTTTATATGGTAGTTAGATTTTGTTCTCACGATCTCTTTGTCAACACAAAAAGTGATCTAGGTGCATGCCTAAGAATTCATGATCCGAAGTTGAAAGAGAGTTTTGAGAAGTCTCCAAGGCATGATTTATATGTGCTAAGATTTGAAGAAGAACTAACGCATTTTATAATGGACTGGGATATAAGAGTTAGGCATGGTCGAGAACGCCTTTATCACGAGGTTGATATCCCCCCTCCCAATCTAATCCCAGGTGAAAAATCTGAGCAGTTATCTATGCTTCAAGATAATATTGATATTTGCTAGAACAAGTTAATGAAGCTGAAGCACTGATTAGAAAGGTGGATGCACGAAATGCTGAGAAGAAATCTTGACTCTTCAACAACCAAATAATAGAGTATTAATGGTTCCACAGGAAAAAAATATGGCTCTATGTGAAATATGTGGTTCTCTTTTAATATCAAATGATGTTGTTGAGAGAACTCAGTCTTACGTCACTGGCAAGCAACATATTGGTTATGGCATGGTCCATGATTTTCTGGCAGAGTATAAGGAAGTAAAGGAAGAGTAAATTTTAGTGAGGGGGAAAGGAGACGAAGAAAGGATAAAGAAAAAGGAAAAAGAACATTATAGTCGACGTAGAAGAAGTGATTCTTCTGATAGGGACAACAATCGCGATGGTGTGCGTGACCAGTAGCAAGACCGAGACCGAGATCATGAAAGGTCCCGTGATAGAAATGGTAGTAATGGAAATTGTGATTGAGGAAGAGGGTCAGATTCAAGGCACAACAATTTCATAAATGAAGTGTGACAGTAGCATATCAGATTTTCCCGCAAGGCATTACAGTAGCAGATCACGTTCGCCCGTAAGGCATGACAGCAGAAGATCACGTTTGCCCCATAAGGCATGAGCTCTCTCTGTCTTTACATTTTTTTGCTTCAGCTTGAGATTTTTTTGGTATTTTGTATGGTAGCCGTTGGATTATAGAGATTTCGAGATTCTCTTTTCGAATTGTTAACTTACGTGCTCCCTGCAAGTAACCTACTCTATATATACATGTAGACATGTAAAAATATACTTGTTACAATGTAATATTTGATGTTCAAAGTGTGTTTCATAATTGTGTTCATCACATGTGTTGATACATTTTAAATGTTGACAACTACAGGTGAAAGTGTTGATCGTAAATGGTAAGGAAATTCACATACACTCAGGCATATCAAATGGCTTGTCCAAATGTATTGACTGCCCTCAAAATCAAGATGTCTATCGTAGAAGTCACGCCAAATGGGGGAACACCTTCCAATTAACCCAACAAACTGCATACCCACATATAGGTGTTAATCCTAGGACACACATGTTAGATTGCCAGTTTCGACCCAAAACTCTGTCGAAATTCTAGGTCGCCCTGCCGCCCAAATTTTTGCGTAATTTTTAAAATGAGATCCTTCCCGTGAGCTTGGTAACAAGTACAACCCTAGTTTCTATATATGTTGCAAACCCAATTTTTCTAGGCTCGAGTCTCATACGACATTTCTTTTTGCATCTAGGAAAACTTAATACAAGTGAGAACCTAATAAACATAATAATCATGCTGAGACCTGTCTCTCATCTTTTTCTCTCTCTTCCAAAAGTATCCAAAAACATTTTCCTCTTTTATAAAAAATACGAAATCATTTTCTTTTCCTAAAAGAAACAACAAAAAAACATTTTTATCCTCATGTTTTCAAAAAATGTCAAAAAATATTTTCCTCCTTTTTAAAAAAATAACAAGTTCCCCTTCTTTTCATTTTCGAAAATAAATCCCAATTTTTCTCCTTATCAGGTTGATCACATACCCTTGGCCTAGCTCCTTATTGGCTTCGGTCTTCAGTCGAACCGTGCCGAAGTTATATCAGTCCTCTTACTTCTGTCGAGTCCAAGATTCACCCGCCTTCCATGGAGAATACGGAGCAAGTGCTGAATGTGTATCCGGATTTATTAATAGTTCTAGCTCATCTCATTGCCAAAATTGATAACCTTTAAATCAAGATTCATGAGATGCAAAGAAATCGGGTCCCTATCCCAAAAGAGCCCGAGGTCCTTTGCCCTCGCGCTATGGGTCGGCTTGCACCTAAGCCTATTTAAGTTCCCGAGGAATAAAAGCACGCTCCCCATGTTCCTCCTACTAATGGGACACCGCTAGCTCACCTGCCTATGCTAAATCTAGCTCATCCAGGGGATAAATTACCCATGACTGTTGACCCAAAAGAAAAATAATTGAACAAGGTCAAGGAATACCAGGAAGTCGCCCTAACCCAGTCCGAAAGGAATACACCGAGCTTTATATTCCTCTCTCCAAATTCTACCAGGCCCTCTTGATCCAAAATCTTATCAAACCATTGGACTCCCATCCATTACCAAACCCACTTACGAAAAAATTTAAAATTTATACCCATTGTGACTTGCATCAAACTGCTGTCTATACCACCGACCAATGTTTCCATTTACTAAATGTAATCCAATACCTAATTGATTGGGGTGTCATCTACCCGCCAGCTAATCCCAAACCAAACGCTACCCATAATCCACTTATGAATCATGAAAATGCCATCTTCCTAGAATAAGACTTTGAATTTGACCCGTCCACCCAAATCATGCCAGGTAAATCACCAATCATACCCATATACTCTCCTAAACCTCTCCAAACATGACCGTGTTTCCTATTACACTCTACCATCTTCACTGATCAAGCTTTATCCCTCCTTACCAGAGCATGCATAACCGTTTGCACCCGTTCTGGAGGTAAAGATATGGAACTATTAGAAGTGCTGAACCAACTCTTAGAGTTCGAGCTGAAATTGCCCTCCCAAATGACCATCGACTGTTAGAGATTCTAGAGCCCTGAGTTATCATTTTAGTCACCACCAATTAGAGATGTAGGTCTTTGGATATTATCTTTATTTTTATTATTTTGAGTGATACGAGGTTTATAATTTACCTTATTTGAGCTTGTACTTAGTTTATTTATATTGTTAGTTTTCAAAACATTAGCAAGTATCGTTGTGGAGTTTGATGTTAGATATTTTTATTTTTATTTTATAGTTAGTGTTGGTGATTTACTCATATTTCATATCTATGTTATAATGAGGATATTCATGACACATTTCATTTCGCCTATCATTATTCATTGTTTTCATTTCATGTTAAGGATGGTATTTAGTTATTTTAACAACATATATCGTTTAATATCTAAACTTCATAATGTAATTATTTAAAATGTGTAGGGTGTCATTCCCACATTCTCCTATAAAGATCAACTTCAATGCAATTGGAACTACTGTGGAATGGTAGAGGGTCTACTTCCACTTCGTCCGCGTTTCCATATTCTTTCTTCAACATTAATTTCTAGTGCATAGAAGAAGGGATACATATGTTATAATAAATTCATTCGCTATCAAGTAAAGCATTAAAGTTTGGTTGACTTTTTATCCCTAGAAAAACTAAATATTATTGTGGTTTGAACAAATTTATCATGTTGCTTATTTATTTTGGAAAGTACTGACTATGACATTATCGTATCGGCATCACTATTATCGAAAAAAATTATTTATTAAGAATCTATTTACCCAGTGACTACTCATATCTAAGGCAAAAAAAAATTAGACCTATCTACCTATGAGCCATATTGCTAGTCCATTTTTAAATCAAGGAACTATTTCCCTTCTTCATCTTTGAACCTTTATGGGAGGATAATTGTCATGTTAATTGGCACTTTCTGTGGCAAGAATCCAAACAGGATGAATTATTATTGGTCTGGCATGTTGGGGAAAAAAACTTGGTATTGACATTTAAAATTAAAAAATAATTAGGCCCTAAAGATCTTTAATTGGCCACACATTGAAAGTAAATTAAGAACAAGGTTCAAAGATTAAACCTAGGTTTTAAGAATACAATAACATATAGTTACATGTTATGATTCGTATGGGGATACAAAGGTTGAAGAATAATTAAATTCTTACTTCCCTAAGATCTTCAAAAACCTTATTATAAATCTTTGCACGCCTCAAATCTTCTTGCACATAATCTATTCAAAGTAATCCTTGTGTGTATGTACCTTTGGAGATGACACCATGATGAAATATGAGAGAATTAACCTTGCCACTCCTGACTCATTCATAGAAACATGAATAGTGTTTTTATTCTCCCTTTTTAATCCTCTCATAAAGGCACCAATACATATAGGTATGGGCTAATGGCTTAGTCAAAGTGGGTTTCCAGAGAGTTTCGGGCCTACTACTTGGGCATTGGACTATACTAGAGATCCAAGACAAGTAATTAAATTATATTCCAAATAAATACTCAAAAATCCTAAATTTATTTTATTTCTTTATTTAATCGTGATTAATTCCACTAAAGAATCAGGACAACAGTCCAATTTAAGTATCTTCAAAATCACTCAAATATAAAGAGATCTTATGTGAAAAGTTTATTATAGTACATAATATGATTCCCTAAGTTAAGTGTCCTATTCCCTCTTAGTCAAAATAATTGCTACTAATCGATTTTAACCAACATTTAATCAATTGGCTTAATTCTCAGACTTAACCTATTTGGTATTCGACAAGGATTATAAAATCGTCCACGAGTTAGGTTTTACTTTGTCGAAACAAACATATAAGTCTATCAAGTGGGTATCACAATCCAAGCTATCCCCTCGACGTGGATGTAACACCTCAAGAAAATCGAGGTGTTACATATCGCTCTATCAAATGATCCATCTTCAACACTAAAAGGTTATTATTTGGAGCTCGAGTGGCTTTCCACATGCTAATATTGTCGACAGGCTCCCCATGTTCTATCCTCTGAAAAAAAACAATATATATATATATATATTAATACTATTATATTAAAATAAAAAATATTTATAACATTAAAAATTCCAACCTCCTTAGCTATTTTCGCATGTGGCTTTCGTCCTATCCTTGAGTAAGCACATTCAACTTCACAGTTCTTAGTGTTTTGATCTGCAATATCCTAAATATTTGAAGAAATAAAAATAAAAATTATGATACTAGTGACGAAGAATGTAGGTATAAAATTCTTAATAAGATATGATATTTATACCTTAATCTTCTTTAGGCCTCAATATTTCACCAATTCAGGCCACTAATCTTTGTCGACTCGTTCAGGCATATAAGTCAACCGCTCTTCATCTGTTTGAAACTTTTTTTTGTGATTCACCTTCACTCGATGCTTCCATTGCTTCCACGCATGTCCCATCCTTGCAAAGAAGATTTGTTTAAAATTTTATGATGCATTTGTGTTATTCTAAGAACAAAAAGAATAAATTAGTTAAAACTTGATAAGGTAATGTACAATGGTACAAATAAATAAATCAAACTAATAAGTTACCTTCACTTCCATCCCAATATTGTCAAGTGCTTCCTCGTCCGCCTCGCTCCAATGAAACATTGCCAATGGAAATAAATTTTCACACCTTGTATAATAACCTAAATGTGACATCAATTTTCTTTCAAGCTTACAAACTGGCTAACAATGTTCATTCCATTCCAACATCTTCTTTTAGTTATCATCCCATTCCAGCCAAGGCCTTGCCCCCTTTCTAACCCTTTTTTTACTAGTAAGGGTAGTCATTGTACCTGAACAAAATATTGGTAAATAATGTTTATACATCTTATTCAATGTGAATATAAACATAAAATGTAATACAAATGAAGATATACAAACAGTGGTGCATTGTGTAACACAACATATCTGTGATATCCTTACCATCTAAATCCATGACATTGGATGGAGGATTGACATTCCCAACTGAATTATTAATCTTCTCAATATTGGGGGAAAGTTGTCTTGTAGGTGTTTGAAATAAAGAAGCTTGAGATCTTGAGTTGCGGTGTGTATTCTGTGACTGGGATGTTAATTCAATAATTGGGGAAAGTTATGTTTGCATCTCTATAGTTCCATGGACCCTTATGTTGTGTTGCACGGATGTAATTTGGGATGTCCTCTCTAAATCATTTCTCACTGGAGCTGTGAGTGGTCGCTTCTCGAGTAGTCTTCCTCTCTCATGATGACGCTTCAATATTCATTTCAAAATCATTTCCAAGAATAAGAGAAGCAATTTAAACTCATTACTGATAAGCACTTATTAATTTAACTCCCAAATATCTTAATTTCATCCATATCTACGTAAAACGAACAGTTATATCGAAGATAAAAAATTAATAACTAAATTGCATCTGATATGTGACAGTAACAACGAGCTAGAACAGTCTATTATGCACTTGTCCATTATGCACTTGCAATACCATCTTTTTTTCTCCCATCACCTGTCTATATAGATTACTTATAGACAGGTTACTTAATTTGAGTCCCAATGGAATTAAGCAAATTATCATATCTTTTTCTTTACTAAAACCACCAAAAAAAAAAATGTAGCCATCAGTAGCAGAAATAAGTGAAAGTTATAAAAATAAACAAAAAATGAATGATTACACCCCCCAAAGGGCAGTTAATTCATTTCAAAAATTGATGAACTGAAAAAAAAATGAGATCGCAACCCATTCAAGTGCCAGAAATGAGCAATAAACGTCTCACACAATCCATCAACCAGTCTATGGAAATACTAATCACATGGTGGTGGAATTTGAGTGATAATATATTTAACTCTAGAGTTTTTACACGGGGAAGTGGCCCTATTCTCCCCTGATGACAGCTCCAAATGAACATCTTCCATGTAAATATTTTGGCAGTGGACCCTTTTTGCTACACTCCAATAACACTGCAACAGTAGAGGATGAGGTTCCCCTTATTTCTTGAAATACAAATCACGTAGCTTCACCTGAGATGGTGCCAAAAAGCACAAGAGGAGAATGGCTTTTATGCCTGATCAATTATGATTAGATTGGTCACATTTTTCATCACAATATTCTCAAATGTCATGTTTGTGCCTTCACTGTGTCCCGGAGAGTTTGGCCATGTCTTGATCCTAATGCCATTCGTGGTGCGACTCAAGGTACAATCTCTGATCATATGTATTTTTACATATTCTTCATTCGGATATATTCCTAAACTTCCCACGCTGATGCCATGGTCTGTCCCACAATTGATGCTTGTGATAGTGACCTAAGAATTCCCTTGTCCAATAAAAATGCAACCATCTCCTGTGCCGATAATTGATAGAGAAAAATAAATAGCAGAGCTCCGTTTAATATGAATTCCATCTGTATTAGGACTAAAAGAACATGAGCTTTGAACATTTAATTAATCGAGTATAAACGAGTTGAGCATGAACATATGGACAATCAATCGAGCCGAACTCGAACATCATGATTCGAGCTTGAGCCGAATTTGAACAAGTATTATAATAAATGAAACAAATATGAACATCAGTTTGAGACGGATCATATGAGCCTTACCAACACAGGTAATAATTAACATAGATAGATATATGACCAGTACCTGCTCTGCAACCAAATCTAGAACAATATAGAAAAGATTGTCTAAGGACAATCTGAAAATTCTGGAAGGATTAGACGAAATTTGTGCAAACTCTGGTAGGCCTTGGAAAAAATCCATCCAAAGGCTCAAAGACAAGTTGGGATACCTGAACGAAGACAATATGATAAAATATAATTACCTTAATACTTTATCTTTATTTTTGGAATAGTTAGGGATCATTTCTACATATAGCTACTATAAAAAATCAAGCATCAACAATAGTGATTGAGGAAATTTACACCAACATATAAAATTATATTTAGCTATATTTATTCTTATTTTTATTTGAATAATAGTTTTTTTAAAGAATAAATTGTTACAGAGGAATTTTCATCCCACTACAAGGCAAATTTTACAAGTTTCAGTTATAGTGTAGAATAACTAGAATATATGTAGCTTATAGTGTCACCGTATATGTTTAGCAGATGTTTTGATTAAGCTTCTAGTTATCCCAGTAATTCCTTAGCTGAGACATACGCAAAATAAGCTCATCATAAATTACTCTAATGAGAGAATTATATCAAGAAATAGTTCGTTATTGCCCTAGCAACGAGTCACTTGGTGTAAGTCATAATTCTAAGTCAGTGGAAAGCAGAATTACTCTTGTAATTTGTAATATATAATATGATTGTAGTTCATTTTCTTAAGACTATTTGGCCGATAGTAATGTTCCTAGGTCCCCTTCTATTCAATGATCATATCAGTTTGTATATTAGGCTTGAATATCTGATCTTCCTTGTACCTTTCGTCACAAATTGAAGTTACATGGTAGCGTATCTCGTTACCTATCTGTTTGTGTACTAGTGTAAACAACATGAATAGGCCTTGTAATCCCAATATTTATACTTGAATTTTCACCAACTTTGCAAGAGATATGAAAACATAAAAGGATATATACATTCATATTGCGTAATTTGGATGGAAGAAAAATCAAAACAATGCATTGTGTAATTTCCTCATTTACCAAAATTTTCAGCTATCATGAGATTGTTTGGAATGTATGACTGTATTAGTGAATATTAATGTATCTTTCACGGTTTTGTAATGGTATAGATCTGTGATAAAATATCAATCTCCCACTGCATCCAATTACACATATTTGATGAAACTATACTAATGTATTCTGATCACTTCTCATGTGATGAAACTACGGTGCACACTCCTGAGTATATATGAAATTAAGTGTGAACTTTTTACCTTATTTTACCATAAATGTGTCCAATAATCCTCTTTTTAAGTGTTAACTTCCCAGGAAGAACTTTGAATAATTTGAAGTGTAATATCCTCCACTACAAACCATTTCAAAGTCTGTTTGAAATAGTGTTAATACATTGCATATATTTCGAAGTCATTTTTGTTGTCTGCATTATTTGAAAAAGTTCAACATGTAAATGCCTTATTCTCCACTACAAACCATTTTTGTTGTCTGCATTATGATATCTCTCTGGTGAATGTTATTGGAATATATTTTGAGTGATTTCTTTAGATTTAAATGCCTTATTCTGACAGAGTAAAAATTTTCCATGGATGATTCAAATCCACCTCTACTTACTGATTCTAGTTTGACCAAGTCTGTTACATCAATGAAGTTAAATGGCTATACTGACCTCTCTTGAGAACATATAATTAAGTTTTGTTTGCGAGGAAATATCATTCAACTATTGCAATACTTGCAAGCCCGGAAGTTTAGGTGGGGTTGGACGTAATTCTACCCTCCCATTAAATGGTGTCTTCTGCCTAGGAAACCTATGGCGCGAGTCTAAGAATTGACGATGACCCGAATAACAGAACTTCTTACCATTATCTAATCGCATTGACTAGGGGTCTTCATTACATCAAGGAAAAATAAATGTACCTTTTGTGCTCCATCCCGATAACATGGCATAAGCGGGGAAATCATTAATGGTCCACAACAACGATGTATGTAACTGAAAGAACTCCTTACTTGATGCATCATAAGTGAGTACACCATCAACCCATAGCTCAATCAACTCATTAATCAATGTTTGTAAAAATACATCAATCTTATCTCTAGGTCCTTTTGGTCCATATATAAAATAGACAAAGTCAAGTTAGGTTGCGTCATGCACAAACACGGAGGTAAGTTGTAAATAATGAGGATAACTGGCCATGTACTGTGCTTAATGCTCATATTACCAAATGAATTAAATCCATTAGCAGCTAAACCAATTCTAACATTGCGAATCTCCCTCGCAAAAGAAGGGTTTTTCTCATTAAAAAATTTTCAAGCCAGAGATTCAGCGGGATATCTCATTACACTATCATCGATCCTTTCCTCAGTATGCCATTTCATTAGAGAAGCTGAATAGGATGACCAAAATAATTTCTACAATATCGATTTCAAAGGGAAGTATCTCATTTTCTTTACTGCTACCTTCGAACCATAAACACCATCAATACTCAAGTCCTCGTTTTTATATTGAGAAGATCCGCATATACCACACTTTTCAAGACCCACGGTTTCATTACGAAACAGCATACAGTTATTTGGGCATGAATCCCATGTCTCGTACTTGAATCCCAAGTCCTTTTTTTAGCTTGTTCGCTTGGTAGTAAGACTTGGGAATTATAGCATGCGAAAACATCCTCCCTAAAATTTTTAATAAAGCCATGAGAGAATAATGTTTCCAACCATGAAGTTGCTTCACTTGCAAGAGATCAACAAGAAATGACAATTGAGTAACCCCAAGAGGATAGTTTTCATAGAAGTCACATTGAGCCTTTTTCAAAAGTTTATAGTACTCTGGAACATCTTTGTCGGATTCAATGACATCTTCGGTGTTACATCCCTCCTCATGCATATTTTCATACGTGTGGGGAATACTTGTTCCCTCTTGAACCATAGTAACCATGTTATCTCGAGCACTCAGTTCAACAGGTATAGGTATATCATCAGCTAACATATCATCCCGGGGAGTATTTCTATCGCTTCTTACACCACCAAAAGTTTCTCCATGAAAAATCCAAACCTTATATGTCATGTTAAAACCATGCATCTCAAGGTGATCTCTCACAGTTTGTCGGGCATGGGACACTTGATTTGCGCAACTCTTACAAGGGAAATAGATTTTTGTTGTCTCGATATTTTTATTTTCATATGCATAGTTAAGAAATCCGTCAATCCCATTAATGTATTCTTTTGAACAACGGTTGCATAAATCAATCCAACTCTTATCCATGGTTCCCATCTATGAATCTAAAAAAATGTCAGTAAATTTATATTTCATAATATAAAGATAAAGAGATTAATAATGTCTTCATAAGATGATAAAAAGATAAAAAGATTAATAATGGCAAATAGGAATTCCTAAAGAGATTAGCACATAAAGGGGGAACAATCTATAAAAATAAGAATATAATTCATCACATAAATTTAAGTATTATTATGTCTAACTAAATCGAACAACTCAAATTTTAAATATTGAATAATGCACGCATTATAATGGAAAGTATCAAATAATAATTCACACAACCAACTAATTAAAAACTACACCACTAAATATTTACACATTAAGAACTCACAAGGCACATACGCATTTTCGTCCTCGTTTGAGTCCGTATGCTCACTTTCTTCTTCACGTGGCTCAAACTCGTTTTTACTCTTTGAACCAATTTTTTTATTTTTATCTTTGTTTTGAATTGTCGAATACAATTCCTGTATTCCCAATTCCTTCAATATTGCTATGTTCTCTTTTATTCTCTTCCTCTTTTGTTTCTCATACTCCTTCATTATCACAAATTTTTTCTGAGAAAAGATATGTAATTAAAGAAGGAATAAGACTCATACTACTTTTTTAACATGTTAATTTCATTTCTATGCTTTATGTCAAAGTAGTTGTAGAATTTTAAAACATTTTTATCCTTACATTTAGCTTTGTAGTAATAAGACCCAATATCATTTTAAATTCATTCTTAGAAATACACACACAAAAAAAAATAAGGTCTACCAATCATAACTTTACATAAAAAAACCAATCAATCCTTCTACATGAAAAAACACATTAATGGTTTGGGAGAAGAATAACTTAGGATCACTGAATAATTGGTTCATGCATGTAAGAATTTCTAAAAAGAATAAATGGTTTATTTGGTTTTAGTCCCATTTTTTAAGTTTTGTCAGTCTCTCATCCCATGTGTTTTTTAAGTTGTTTTAAGTCCCATAATCACCTCAAACTTCCCTCAACTTCCATGTAACCTCTCCTAACCGCCCATGTCTCTTTTTGTAGAGAATGACAAGTGCAAAAATATTGGACCAATAACAAAAAAATAATGACATGGGATTAAACACACATATATTCAAAAAAGTATGACTAAACACTTATAATCCCAAAATTAAATAAAAGCCTATTATAGAATCATTGAGCCAACATGAACCATAATGCTATATAACATCAAACAAAATAAATAGCGTATTATAGATGTGCTTATTAGGTCACATTGAAAGATAAAAAAATTAAAATCAATATAAGCATCCACCCTTTATTTATATTTTATATAAGTATTATCCATATGGTTATTTATTTACAGTTTATGTATATGGAATAAAGAATAATTTTTGAATTCCAATTGTCACCATTGTCCAACTGACTATTTATTTACGTACCTGGTCATTTGTGGATAGGTTGTGGAGAAGACTATTTTTAGTAGAAGATTAAATATGAAGAATATCCTAACTAATGTACACCCTGTTTCAAATTGGACATGATAAAAAACATGCGTCCTCATAAATAAGGATCTCAATGTTAGTAAAGATGTGTGGAAAGAGAGACTCTTACACAATAAATAATCACATCAGCAACCCTAAGCTAAAGGGAGATGATCGAAGAATGACCAAAAATTTAATGAAGGAAATATAAGATCTGAAGTAGATAGCTTCGAAGAATCAATACTTCCATTGCTTTGCTGAAGCCTAAAACTAAGTAAGGAAAAATTGAGAATTTTCCCTTTAGAATTTTCTCTCTAAAACTTCATAGACTAAAGCATGATTTAAAAAATTGAACAAAGACAACTTCAGGGACATTTTTCAACAGGTGTAGACTCTGACGAGAACAAATACCAGTTGCCAATAGCTCCACCTGTTGATTCTCCTTTCCAAGAAGAAAATCATAATTGAAGGTCTAAAAGATCATTAACTTGTTAGAATCATATTTTTAGTAGAGATCATATTAACATGTGTAAGATAATTCTCTGTTTAACATTGAGATCTCTTATTTTCTATTACTTTGAAAATATTTTCTTTAAAAAACACCAGTTCTACTTCTGATTTCTTATTTCAATTTCCAACCATAGCCACTATTTGCAGCAATAATTGGACGAATTGTTTTATCTAGAATTAGTAAAAGAATGGTTTCATTTTCTCGACTCATTGTATGATTATCAACAATTGGAACATCAAATTTACTACCTTCTTCACCAGATTTTCTCCTCTTGTTTAACATTTCATGTATCCACACATGATTATTATGATCACCTTCAAACTGATAAAGGAATGAATCTTTAGAAGGTCCATTAATTCTTAGAGACTTGAACATCTACAATATCCTTCAATTCTAGCTGATCTTTGGTTTGCAGGTTTGATCTTAATCTCTTTTAGCAAACAATTGAATATTAGGAGTTAATGAAAAATAGTTCAAAGAGATTCTCAAGAAGAATATTACACTAAATCTACACCCCTCCCTAAGAATATCAATTTCTAACAACAAACAATCAGGTTGTAATTGCACTTCATAGTCAACTCAAATTGACACTAAACTCTCCAAAAAAAGAGATTTAAGTGTTTAGAATCAATAATTTCTCTCTATGGTTCAATAGTCTAGAGACAACACTAGCTCATAAATCCCACGTGACAAAATGTTTCATCGTCCTTATTTTTTTCCAAGTGAAATATATATATTACATCACATCCATAGAAAATAAACCTATAATATATAAAAAAAATAAATATATTTGCAGACCTGGCATTATATCAGCTTTAACACATATATATTTGTAGGCCATCTGTAAGGGTTTTCTTGAATATCACATTAACTTGTACAAATGAAAAAACATACAGATAAGACAAAAATAAAGGTCAAAACCTTGCCAACAACTGGATAACGATGCTTTGGGAGATCAAACCGACAAAATGTTTCTCAATTTCATTCTCTTCGACTAAGCAAACTTTAAGAGTTGCTTATGGAAGTGGAATTCTATAATCATTGGTCTTGAACAACTCTTATTCTAAAGTTACGCAATCTCTCATGCTAATCAAACTAAAAAGTCCACCACTACACATACCATGATTTTGTGGGATTCTAATTTATACCAGCATCGTAGCCTTCTTAACTAAGAACGGTTCTTGTATATATATGTATATATAAATTTCTATATATAGAGAGGGAATTCTTACTATAAAATCCACTAAAATATGGATGTTAACCGTGAACGAGCTTAGTGACAACCTCCAGCATGATTGCTCTCTTTAAATGTTGGTAAATGAGATTCCATATAAACCAGTTTTTCTTCTCTTACAATTAGAGATTGTTAGACTCCCAATAATATGAATATTAAGTGTATAAAATAAAGGCACGGAAAATAGGAGATTCTTACAAGATATTTAATCTTGAAGCATGTAACTGACCTAAACCATGCTTATTATGTCATGTCGGTCTTAATTAGACATAAATTTAGGCTAAAAGCCAAAATTTTAGTATTTTCGTGCGGATAACCAAGTCTTTTTTCAAAATTAGTCCCTATTAATAATAGGGATTTATGGCTACATTTATTGACATAGGGACTAATTTAACTAATCAAAAGATTTCTTAAGTTGAGAAATTCTTCTTAAACCCCCTTACTTAAACCAATTCGCAGAGACTTGAGGTATTTTACCACATAACCATCTTTCTGAAAACCAATTCAAAATTTTCTTATGTAAACTACAATAAATAATTCAATATAAAACATTTGAAGCCTTTGGACCCTAAGACTAAGACCTTTAGAAAAATCTGGCCATTTGAGTTTAAAATTTCTCCACGGAGACGAATCAGAAGGATGACAGTAAAAATCCCATGAACTGGTTGCTTAACTATGCCATGTCATATCACATGATATCCATGGTACGACCTGGGAGAAACCTATTTGTATGAGGGTAAGGCTAGCCGACATCCGCCTCTCCCAGACCCTGCAGTTAAGCGGAAGCCTTGTGCACTAGGTACAATCTTTTACTATCTAATTTGGAATTGAAGCAAAAGACCGGTATAAATTTCAAATACAGGAGGTGATATCACCTAGTCTTAAAATTGATCTATTTTAAAAAAATTCTAAGAATCAATAACTATTTCCTTACCATCCTAAATCATTTATTTATTTAAATTAAGTTTCAGGCGGTGTTTGACGAACCTAGAGTTACTGCGAATAATTAAAGTGACTTAACCTAATACATTCCATATTTGTAAGCATACAGATTAATCTTATATAACTTCTTAAGTTTTAATGTTAAAAATAAGAACAAATTAAAATCATAAGAGATACATATATCCAAGCCTCGTATCAACAACAACAATTCTAATGACGAAATAGGACTCTTTTGAGATGGAAAGAAACAAAATTGAAATATATTTGAACAAGTACATCATTTATAAAATCCATATATACAATGCACAATAGTAGTTTACATATCAAAATAAAATTCATGCATACAACTTACATGAGCAGTTACCATACTAAAATAAGATTGTGATATACGAAGTACCTGAAATAAGCAGGGTGGTAAAAAACGATCTTAATGCAGAAAAGAAACAACTCCCACTAACCAACTGGAACCCTAACACCTAAGATATAAAATCAATTTATGAATTTATTGATGTGATCCGAGGGGTATTTTGGACATATCCTCTTTTATTTTTGGCTACATATATTAGTTCATCATAGTTTCTTCTTTTGTTGCATTTTATTCTATTTCATTTCATATTTTATTGGTTTATTTAGAGGATTGTCTTTAGGTGAACACTTGATTATTAGGCTTATTGTATAGATGGATATAAGTCCCACATTGGTTAGTTACTCCTTTAATGCTCACCTCCCTATCCTATAAATAGACCACTATTCTTCCTCATTTGGGGACTTGAAATTTGGAGTAAAAACTTAGTTATACTTCTCTATTTAAATTGGTGTGTTGCCTTTAGAGTTTCCATTAGACGTATGGTTACGCCAATTGGTATCAGAGCAAGGTGTCGCTCCCCCATTTGTGTGTGACGTGTCACCATAATTTTTTTATTTAAATCGTTTTTTACATTGTAATGGATCCTAAAAAGGCAACACTTGATGAAAGATTTATCCAATTCTAAAAACAAATGAGAGAAGAAATGTCCTCCATCATGAGGCAATATATATCCACCCTCACCCAACACATGTAATCTCTTTTTCAAAACCCTAACCCTATCCCAACCCCATACCCAAACACCCCCCAAGACCCATCTTCATCTTCCCCCCACATAAACCCTAACCTTAACTCCACCACTCACTACACCACCGCCATAACTACTCACCCACTCACTAATATTTCACCATAAACCTTACACTACCCTCCTGCCGCCACTAGGCCCCTACCACCTCGTGCCGCTATCACTTTTTCGATCGTCAAAAATTTTCAAAGTCCTCCAAATTCCCCCAAACTTCTCTCACGCCCTCTTCTCATCCCGATCTACAACTTTCCTCAAAGACCCCACCCAAAAATACCCCCAAAACAGCCTCTATCGCCCATTTTTTCCTCGGCTCGGGCGAATTCGGTACCCTTCCCCCACCCGCTTTCGATGGTCCGATCAATGATACGACTTTGGATCCAAAATTTCCACCCCCGGGAGACCCACCCTCTCTATTTTAATACAATTTGTCCAACTCCGATCACCGGACCGTTGGAACTCGGGCAAACTAGGGTGGGGAAGCCTCCCAAACCCCTTTATTTTCCACCTTTTAAACCCAAATAACTCCTCAATTATTCCACCCATCGAATTCTAGGGTTTTAACCCTTCCTCACCAACTTATCGCCACTCTTTAATCAAACCACCCCTCCCTCCTCCTTCCCCCACCCATTCCTCACCCACCACCACCATAATTCCAGTCCTCCCACCCCCATTATTCTTCCGAACACCCGATCACTCATCCACTCCCCTCCATATATTGCCCTCACCCCTCCGCCTCCCATACACCACCCATAAACACCATCTCCCACCCATTTCAACCACACCCCCACCCCTATCGCTACAACCCCCATGACTATCCCTCGCCCCATACACCCAACCTGTGGTCCTTTTATGTCCCTTATCCATCCACCACCCTCCACCCACCCCTGTTGCATCATTCACCCGTGCCCCCACCTTTTTTCACCCATATGAATCCACCCACACTCCCCTTATACCACCCCCACCCCTTCTGTCTCATATAAACACAAGTGATATGTCTAGTTCTTTTCCCTCCACCCAACATGACTCCCACCCCCATATTCATAATTGGATTACACCCCCCAACTTGCCTCCTCCACTACAGGATATTATTTCCCCACCCCTAGCCCCTCTAGATACCCGTCGATGCTTTTATTTACATGATCAGGGGCATTTACTCAGTGCTTGTCCCCATTTTGCCCATGATTATCCTCTCCCCCACCCAGTTATTCCCCCACCTCCAGTTGCAAATCCACCTCCGCCTCCCCCCACCTCATGTTCAGGCCACAGCTCCTTCACGCCAGATCATAAGGTAGACTCCGTTTGTTGGTTTTGAGGAGCTTCTCACAGGTTATGAAGCTGTTATTCTTGCCCCACCAGGAGGTGACCCGTTGGCTTTATCTCTTCATCTCCTCTCTCGGAGTTTGTATGGGGACATTCGGGTCGATGTACCCATGTTTGACAGCTGACAGCAGCCAGATGCATTTGTTGATTGGCTTGCCTCGATGGAGTGCGTGTTTAACTATAAACACATTACGGGATGAAAGTGTACTCTATGGTTGAGGGTCTCCTGCCTATTTAAACTTGGGCCGAGTTGAAGGCTCTATTGCTTGCCGCCTTTCTTCCATCTACATATGAGGGGGACCTCTTCGCTAGAGTTCAGACTTTATGCCAGGAGACAACAATGGTTGATTATACGGAGTGCTTTTAGTTACTGTGTACTCGGGCCCAGCTTGACGAGTCTGAGGAGCAATAGATCAGTCGCTACATCATCGTCCTCCAGTCCTACGTACAAAGAGACTTGGCCTTGTGTGACATACCCACCTTCTCTACGGCGGTGGAATATGCCACTAAGATCGAGACATGTTATCTAGCAACCGCAGCTCGTGCCTCCTGCCGGGTCCCATCTCCTCCCGTGACCACCGTCCTAGCTCCTCTAATAGCTCCAGCTTTCGTTCCCAACCTTTCTTTCCTTTCCTCACCACCTTCGAACCCCACTCCAATCTTCAAGTGCTACAACTGTGGTGTTGTTTGTCATCAAGCTTCTGTTGGTCCTACTCTGTGCCGCAGTGCCCTGATGACGATTACTCATGTGCCCAATTACCTGTCAGATGATTATGTTGATCACTATCTTGACCGGCGATGAGGAGGGCATCCCCCTTTGAGTTCGAAGATGAACTCTTTTCTGAGAAGGGGAGAGTGATGTGATCCGAGGGGTATTTTGGACATATCCTCTTTTATTTTTGGCTACATATATTAGTTAATCATAGTTTCTTCTTATGTTGCATTTTATTTTTTTTCATTTCATATTATATTAATATATTTAGAGGATGGGCTTTAGGTGAACACTTGAGTACTAGGCTTATTGTATAGATGGGCATAAGTCCCACACTGGTTAGTTACTCCTTTAGTGCTCACCTCCCTATCCTATAAATAGACCACTCACATTCCTCATTTGGGGACTTGAACTTTGGAGTAAAAGCTTTGTTATATTTCTCTCTCTAAATTGGTGTGGTTCCTTTAGAGTTGCCATTAGATGTGTGGATATGTCATTTATACTAGAAAGTCTATTCATAATCTCAATCAGTAATTCTCAATTAACATTTCAAAAAATAATTAGCAATTTTATCTAAAACTGAACTAATGAAGTATTCGAGATTTACGAGAATAAAATTAAAAATATGCAATTTAACAAAGGAAGTAATTAGAAAATAGTTACTTTTTTCTAGTATCTAATACATTCCATATTCGTTAGCATACAGAATAATATTATATAATTTCTTATGTTTTAATGTTAAAAATATGAACAAATTAAAACCGTAAGGGATACATATCTCCAAGACCTTCATTTCATCCCTCATAATCTAATTTGGAGTCTATCGTGTATGAACCAAACTAATAAAATTGTTCTCATGAGCAAAATAGGAGGAACATAGGGGACTTTACGATGTGATCCCTCCCTTAAATTAATGACATGGATATTACAATGGAAACGTACAAAGTAATCTCATTCTTGAAGCATTCTTGGTGTTCAAGAAGTGACGTTCCGTTGGGTAATAACTTAAAAGGAAGGTCCTAAACTCCATCATTTGATATGTGACGTTAATTTATAATAATTTTAGGACACAAAATCAACTGTAGACGTGATCACACACAAAGCCAGTGCATATATTCATGAAAATTATTATATATAATCAATTATAGTGCTAGACGCTATAAAAACCCACAATTGAAATAATTGATTGAAGAGAGATAGAGAGAGAGAAAGGCTTTAGAAATGAGAGCAATTAAGACAAGTGACAAGGAAAAAGTGTAATTAGGTTTATATGAATATGAATAGAGAGAGAAAAGAAACTGACATTTCCTTCAAAAGAAGTGGGAGAAGTCTTTTGTACAATCTTTCCACCGTCATTTTTTATTTTTCCACTATTTGAGCTTTGATGCCTCTATGACAATACGATGAAGGTAGAATCCAAATCTCATTCTCGAATCTGTAAAATATTTTGAAACCAACGAGTTACGTGAGAGATGGAGAGATAAACCTAGAAATTTGCAGAAGAAATGAGAAGCTAAAGAGGAGTAACCTTGTAGGAGTTTTCAAATTTTGTGCTAATTTTTTTGCTAACACTTATTTTTATGTATTAAAAATTGAATTTAAAAAGAAAATTACATTAAATGATTATATAAATACACTCAAATACAATTGTAACGTACATGGGTCATTACTAACCGTTAAAAACCATTAGGAATTCCTAATGGATTCTAACTGTTACAAAACCAAATATAAGTCTGTTATAAATGTTCTCATATGGTGTAGTGATTCCAAAAAGAATTTTACGGTCTTGAATAACCTACCATGAACCCTATCATACACAAAAAAGCTAAATTCATTCCTTTCCTCTACAACATTCTGAAGTGGGACCCCAGGTGAATACAACTAGGATAAAATCCAACCCTCCTATTAATGGTCCCTTAACTATCATAAGAGGTAAATACCTTTATGTAAGGACACAAATTTCTAATTGAGTCCTTTGTAGTTTTGGCTCAATTCCGGACAAAAGCGTTTGAGTCATAGGATAGAGTTAATTGATCATCCTCCAAGCCTATGATGAGTTTGTTTGAAGATGTAGCAACCAAGTGTATAAAGCTTCATCAAAATGCCGAGTTTAAGTGCCTCGTTTCTACATCATCAATAGTGGTTCCATGCTCCCAAGGTACGAATGCATTACACATATATATAGGATCTTGTAACGGTTTATAATGGGTGTAGGTTTAATGAAAAATTATTGATGGGTGTAGGTTTAATTAAAAACTGTTATTTATTTGTGAGAAAGATTTTATTAAACTTCTATATAAAGTATATAAAGTTTATGGGCTAAATTCGTAATTTTCAACTTTCTGGTTTCTCATTCGATATTGTCATTCAAACGATATTGTCGGTCGAACTAGAATGGCGTTCGAACGAAGCTGCCAACGAGCTTCCCCATAGGACACTGGAACATCGTTCGAATTGTTTTTCGAACGAAATGGTTGTTCGAACGAGACTTGGAATGATATTTCTAACGAATTCATTTTTAAGCCACTGGAACTTTGTTAGAAAGGCTCGTTCGAACGAGACTTCGTTCGAATGAAAATCTCGTTCGAACAAGATTTCAGGTGAGAAAATTTTATGGAAGTTTTTACCCATGTTTCCCACTTCCTTACCCCTCTAACTTTTGACAGAACTTAATAGTGCGGGAACCAACCTTTTTGGTTCCACTTTTTCATACACATCTATCTCCAAAAGAAAGTTTGAGGGAAAAATTGATTAAGCAAAAAGTTCATGTTTTAAAGTGTCCAAGTTTTCAAGAAAAATCAATTATACAGTTTTGTTTTACACCCATATTGTTTATCCAAGCTTCCATAGATATATTTGTACTTGCTTGGAGTTTTGGCACCGGTTCTTCATCTCTACCGTTTGAAGAGACATTTTGGGTTTGCTTCTAAATCCCACAAAGAAGAAGAGGTTTTCATTGATTTACCCAATTGGATAAAGGCTCCTAGTTCGGGTGACGGTGACCATATAAATTCCAATTGGTGGATTTCGAGACCGCGGTGGAGCTCCGTGGTTATTCGCTAGGTGGAGGTGTTTACAAGAAGGAGCGTCGGGGCTTGATAGGGATTGAGTCGTGTGTTGTAAATCTACTGTCTTGTATTTATAAATTACGTTCTTAGTGGATTTGAGGCTAGGGTCGTTCGAGTTTTTTTCCCGTTGTGGGTTTTTCCTCGTACATCGCGGCGTAGTGGATTAATTGTTTATTTTATCCTTTGCAAAATCACATAGAACGCATGCTTAGGAAAAAAAGATAAAATTGGTTTAATTTAATCAACTACTTGTTTCATTTGGTGCAAATTAATATTGGGTAATGCTTATGTTAATTTAATTCAAGTCATTTAATTGATTGTGTTAAAATTGGTTTGGCCTAATTTGTTAAAATTGAGAAATATGACTTAGGCAAATTTTCTAGGACTTGGGTTGATTAATTTGGTTTAAGTGAAATTAACATAAGTGTGTGTTTTAATCTTATTTCACTTTGGTTTAATTCTAATTTTTGTATATTAAGATTTCAAAATTGGGGGCTCTGCATTTTACAAATTGGTATCAGAGACAAAGCGATAAATTATTTCATTAAGATCCTTTAAATAATTTTTGGCTAAATGGAATTTTCCCCATTCTTAAAATTTCCTATTTTTGATGGTTCTAATTATGCGTACTGGAAAGCGCGTATGAAATCAGCACTAAAGTCTATCGACTAGAGGGTTTGGTTATCGGTAGTTAACGGGTGGTCTCCACCAACTCATTTAGTAGATAATGAACGTGTTCCCAAATCGGCCGATAGATGGAGTGAGGGTGAATTTAAACTTTCAAACTTTAATTCCAGAGGTTTAAATGCCTTGTTTAGCGCTGTCACACCGGATAAATTTTGACGCATTATGACGTGTGAGACCGCTAAAGAAGATTGGGATATTTTACAACTCACTCATGAAGGTACAAGTGTCATTAAAGCTTCGAAACTTCAAAACCTCACCACTCAATTTGAAACTATCAAAATGAATGAAAAAGAAACTTTTGATGAATTTTATGCTAGACTTTCTGATATTGTTAATTCATCTTTTAACTTGGGAGAGAAAATACTCGACAACCGAGTAGTAAAGAAAATTTTAAGGTCCCTACCCGATAGATTTATTCCAAAAGTGACCGTTTTAAATTCTTTACCAACTTTAGCTTCTACAAAATTAAAAGAGCTTGTAGGTGATTTACAAACATATGAACTGGACATGTTTTCCTCTAAAACTGAAAATAAAATTTAAAAGTGCTTTGCTTTAAAAGCCCAAAAAGAGGAAAAATAAGTAGTAGAGAGCGGGAGTGATAGTGACTCAGAAGACATGGCCTTGTTTGCTAGGAAATTTAGAAAGTTTCTTAAAATTAACAAAGATAAATTAAAAAATAATTTTAAGAAATTTGATAAATATAGGCATGACAAAGTCGAGAAGATCCCTAAAACTATTAATGAAAATCTAAATAGGGACGAGTCAAACAGGTGTTTTGGTTGTGAGGGTTATGGCCATAGGGCTTCTGAGTGTCCCACTAAACTAAGGAGAGAGGGTAAGCGACTCATTTCATATAATGCGACCCTTAGTGATAGTGATAAGGAAGAGGGGCCCGATTCCCCTACTAAGCCCAACTTTGTGGCTTTTATCGCTAGTCATGTGAGTGATAGTGAGAACTCATCTATAGATGAAAATTTATCACACGACACTTCCAATGTCATTGTTTATGATTCCCTTATTTTTTATGATAGTGAGAATGAAGAAGAAAGAGAGAGTGAAAATGAAGAAGAGGTTAATGTGAGTGAACTTCAAAATTCTTTTCAAGAATTATATGAAGAATAAATTAAATTAAAAAGAGCAAATTTGAAGTTAGAAGCTAGTTTAAAAGAACGTGTAAAGGTCATTGATGATAGTATGTTGATAGAAGACCTTAGGACACATGAGAGAACTCTTCGAGAGAAGCTTGAATATGTAGAAGGCGAGAGAACTAGCCTTAGTGGTTTAATGGAATCCTTGAAAAAGGAGCTTCTCGAGTTCGAAGAGAGAAATGTTTTATTATAGTCTAACATCCTAGAATTAGAAAATAAATTAAAAGACTCTAGTAATGTCAAATTTGATTTGGAGTGTTGTTCGAAAAAATTAGATAAAATATTAGGACTGGTCCAAATTAAAAATGACACTTGTGGTTTAGGCTTCGATACTTGTAATGAATCAACTCCCAAATCCAAAACCAAATTTTTAGGAGAATCGCCTAGGAAAGCATTTAGAGATCACTCCTTAGGTAAATCTTTTTGACATGTTTTTACTTGTTCACATTGTGGTCGAAAAGGTCATCTTAAGAAATATTGTTTTGATCTTAAAAGATTTTCTAGAAAATCCCAATGTAAGGCAACCAAGGTAGCCAAGATTCCTATACCCCGAGACAATCACTCTTCATTAGCTTGGGTTAGGAGATCCGACTTGGTATCTTTACAAGATAGGATTTTTTATTCTCATTTACTTTCACATGCTTCCTCCCCTGCAAAATCTAAAGGTTGAATGTGTTAGTTTTATTTGCATACTTTAGCTTTTGTGCTTCATGCTATATCACCCATGCTAATTGTATGCTTTCTAAGTCATTTACTAGTCATTACTTTATTTCATATCTCATGCTAGAAATCATGACTTGTTTATCTTTTGTATTATATTTCTTTCATTTTTTTTTTGGTTTATATGAAAAATACAAAAAGATTTTTGTTTCTCATTTGGGTTTTTATTTCTTGATAATTTAAGCTTAATGAAATATTCAAATGATTTTTGTTTATTTTTTTAGTATATTTTTTTTTGGTTAAAAATTTCAAAAACTCAAAAAGATTTTTATTTTGTGTGTATTTTAGTTTAACACACTTTATGTGGCATATACTTGTGTTAGAATCCCATCTTTTACACTCTCATGTGGCTAGAACTTTTTGTTTAGATTATCAATCCTTATTATGTTCGTTACCATGCTTACATGGAGTAGTTGGATTTTTTGTTGATATAATGGATTCTATTTTTATATGCCTCTATTCACATATGCACGAGCTCTTTTGAAATTTAACTTCATATGTATATTTCATCTTTTTGAGGTGTTCTCCTACCAATCTTTTCATCTACATACTTGTGACCTAGGAGGACTAGTGCATGTCAAAATCCGTTGCGCGTGAGATTTGTGAAAAAAAAAATGATATATAAAATGTGCATGGGGAAGGGCTCCGAAAGGATTTATTGCCCTTTGCGAATAGTAAGCCACCGTTTGTTTGGACCTAAAAGAAATACGTGGTCCAAGGCCTAAAAGAAAATATGGAATTAAAAGAAAAAAATAATTGCCAAGGCCTATGTTTGATTGATATATTCATTCAAAATTAATATATATGCTTATTGAGGGTGATTGGATGGTATATCAACGGTTTGCACAATGTTCGTTTATCCTAGTTGCGTTTTCAATGTCATGACTCTATTGGTTTGTAGAATCATCAACATGCTAGGCTTGTATGCATTGTGTATGTTTGTTCATTGAGTTCAATCTATATTGTCACATGAGGTTATATTCAAATGTGATGAAGTTTTCAATCAATTGAAAACTCCGTGAACATGTTTTAAGTGATTGGATCTAAATTTAATTGTTGCTAGTTCACACCCCAACACTTCCGTTTTCATATGACACATTTTTGCCATACGAATGTGAAAAGCTTATCGTATTTTGTGTCATTTGTGTGTTTATATCTATATATGTGTACTTGCGTCTATTAGGTATATCTTATGTATACATATATTTGATATTTTGTTTAGTTTTTTCCTTGCTTTCTAGTCCATATATGCTTTAATTCATACTTGGTATCTATCTTGGTGCATTCTTTGTTGATATCACATGCTTAAGACTTATGTATCATATTGGTATATGTGTCTTGCATCTTAGTTGGTATCCATTATTATTCGTTGGATTAGTTATGATTTTGTTGCCTATGTCCTTTAATGTTCTCATCACTTTATGCACAATTGCATGCTTTAGCTTGTTATCCCATTTTATTTATCCCTTGCTTAGTTTAGAGGTTGTCTATGCTTTAATTGGAGATAAGTTAATGTTTGAATTCTTAGCCTTTTCCTATTCCTGAGCAAAAAGGGGGAGAAATGATAGGGGGAGAAATGGTATCTAATCCTATTGTAAGTGTATCTTAGTTTGGGGGAGATTTATCTTAGGGGGAGACGTATTTCTAAGTTGATCATTTGTTTGATAAAGGGGAGAATTAATTTAGGGGGGAATTAATTTAGGGCGAGTAATTATTTAATTGCATTTAATAGTTTGATATTCCATATTCGTTTAATGTGTTTGCTTAAGTGTGTATGAATTAAGCGGCAACTTTCACCGGCAAAGATTTTGATCCTTTGGGTTGTTTGATTCAAGCATTTATTGTATTTTTAATTTTGGGTGGGACTTTTTATTAGTCTAGTAGAGCTTGACGGCCCTTTAGGATTTTTGTTGGATTTTGTCCCGGAATAGCCAAAGGGGGAGATTTGTAAGGACACAAAATTTCAATTGAGTCCTTTGTAGTTTTGGCTCAATTACGGAAAAAAAAACGTTTGAGTCATAGGATGGAGTTAATTGATCATCCTCCAAGCCTATGACGAGTTCGTTTGAATATGTAGCGACCAACTGTATAAAGCTTCATCAAAATGCCGAGTTTAAGTGCCTCGTTTCTACGTCATCAATAGTGGTTCCATGCTCCCAATGTATGAATGCATTACATATATATATAGGAGCTTGGAATGGTTTATAATGGGCGTAGGTTTAACTAAAAAATGTTGATGGGTGTAGGTTTAATTAAAAACTATTGTTTATTTGTCAGAAAGATTTTATTAAACTTTTATATAAAGTATAAAAAGTTTTTGGGCTAAATTTGTAATTTTCAACTTTCTGGTTTCTCATTCGATATTGTCGTTCGAACGAGATTATCGTTCGAACGAGATTATCGTTCGAACGAGAATGTCGTTCGAACGAAGCTGCCAACGAGCTTCCCCATAGGCCACTGGAACATCGTTCGAATTGTCGTTCAAACGAAATGGCTGTTCTAATGAGATTTCTAACGAGTTCATTTTTAATCCATTGGAACTTCGTTAGAAAGGCTCGTTCGAACGAGACTTTATTCAACGAAAATCTCGTTTGAACGAGATTTCAGGAGGGAAAATTTTATGGCAGTTTTTACCCATGTTTCCCACTTGCTTATCCCACTAACTTTTGACAGAACTTAATAGTACGGGAACCAACCTTTTTTGTTTAACTTTTTCATACACATCTATCTCCAAGAGATAGTTTGAGAGAAAATTTGATTAAGGAAGAAGTTCATGTTTTAAAGTGTCTAAGTTTTCAAGAAAAAATGATTAAACACTTTTGTTTTACACCCATATTGTTTATCCAAGCTTCCATAGATATATTTGTACTTGCTTGGAGTTTTGGCACCGGTTCTTCATCTCTACCGTTTGAAGAGACATTTTGCGTTTGCTTCTAAATCCCACAAAGAAGAAGAGGTTTTCGTTAATTTACCCACTTGGAGAAAGGCTCCTAGTTCGAGTGACGGTGACCATATAAAGTCCGATCGGTGGATTCCGAGACCGCGGTGGAGCTCCGTGGTTATTCCCTAGGTGGATGTGTTTACAAGAAGGAGTGTCGGGGCTTGAGAGGGATCGAGTCGTGTGTTGTAAGTCTATTGTCTTGTATTTGTAAATTCCGTACTTAGTGGATTTGAGGCTAGGGCCGTCCGAGGTTTTTTTTCATTGTGAGTTTTTCCTCGTACATCGCGGTGTAGTGGATTAATTATTTATTTTATCTTTTGTAAAATCACCTAGAACGCATGCTTAGGTAAAAGGATAAAATTGGTTTAATTTAATCAACTGCTTGTTTAATTTGGTGCAAATTAATATTGGGTAATGCTTATTTTAATTTAATTCAAGTCATTTAATTTATTGTGTTAAAATTTGTTTCGCCTAATTTGTTAAGATTGAGAAATATGACTTAGGCAAATTTTCTAGGACTTGGGTTGATTAATTTGGTTTAAGTGAAATTAACATAAGTGTGTGTTTTAATCTTATTTCACTTTGGTTTAATTCTAATTTTTGTGTAGTAAGAATTCAAAATTGGGGGCTCCGCATTTTACACTTTACAATAACTTCATAGAATTTGGATTAATTTACCCCACCCATTATCCACGTTAGCCTTGCATAATTAAAACTAATCAAAGGCTTTACACTTTTGTGTATAAGGAAAACATATACACACCTTCTAGTGATCATCAATGAAATCGATCAATCACTCAATACCACCTATTGATCGGATAGTTACCAAACCAAACTATTCGAAATGAACCATTTCTAACTCATTTTTGTCTCTTTATCTTGAGGTCTTGAAGGAGCCCTTTGTTATTTTACCTTCGAACCGGGATTTAAGACTAGAAGTGCCTCCATATCCAATAAACTCAATTTTTCATTTTAAACCAGTCTTTGAAGTTTTTTCAGAATAAAATAACCTAAGCTATTGGATGTTGAAATCGTGTGAAATCTCAAACCCAAAAGGTGTTCACCTCAGGACCTCACATATATTAATGGGAGATGTGTAAAAGAAATATACAAGTATATAAAAAATTTCAGACCTCAACTAAGGATCATCCACTATCAAAGGGTGTTAAAGTGTGTATTATATCAGAAAATGGTTATAAAAATCTAGGATACCTCTTGAGCTTTGTCCAAGAGGCTTTGAGGTCCCTTTGTCTTTGTTATTAATTCAGAGTACATTAGGAAGTAACTAATGGACTTCTCTAAAGGTTACCAAGTATTAATTGAGGACTCAATAGAGTGTACAACAATTAAAATGGATGTAAGTGATCCAAGATATTACTAGGAACTCACAATAATAGGTCAGGAGTCAATACGACAATGAAGGAACACGTGTTCTTCTTATATCTGATGAATTGACTTGTGAGCTTAATTCTATCATGCATTTAACTATTCACAAGCCTTACACATATATGTATTCTCTTGGAGGGAGAATGAAAAGACTAAAATAGTATACCTAAGGTTCCTTCTGATGTCTGACTGCTACAATAACGAGGTGGCATGCGGAAAAAGGATTATAGGTAGTGTAAGGTAGTTGATGGGTGCATTTAATGTAGAAATGAATGATCAATGCAAGTGGATTTGAGTGGTGGTGGTGGTAGGTGGAATAGTGTCGTCCTTTTCACCTGTATGCTAGTTGAACTACATGATTTCATCTAGATCTCTAGGAGGTCGGGAATCGTCACTGGTTGGCGATTAGATGGTGATGAGGTATGCTGTAATAATACCTTTCTCGGTTTAAGGCTCTACGACCCTTGAAGGCCATTTGTCATCAGATTGAAGCACATTACACCGTCAAAGATGATGAGACATTGGTAATGAGGTCTCTAAGCTTGGTTAGAAAGATGTGTTTGAATGACTGAGTACTGAGAGAGTGAGGAGGTAACTG
This sequence comes from Sambucus nigra, assembly GCA_949130495.1. Taxonomy (NCBI): domain Eukaryota; kingdom Viridiplantae; phylum Streptophyta; class Magnoliopsida; order Dipsacales; family Adoxaceae; genus Sambucus; species Sambucus nigra. Next base: position 124,835,502 of record OX422220.1, on the reverse strand, counting down.
AGGCCTCAAACAATTCCATCGTCATTTCTTGAAACATCAGAGGTGTTGGGACCTTATCATCAATCTGGAAAAGGTTTGAGATTAAAATCAGGACCTTTTTTCTTATGTAAGTGAACTTGGAGGGTTTAAGGAGCCTTGTAATACCAATAGTAAAATATGGTTTCATTAGTATCCCCTTGTTTCTCTTTGAAGAATTTGAAGGGGCAACACCTATCATCTATTATGTAAGTTGGAGGTAACAGTGTAACTAACAACCAAGATTCTCATTGTAATGGTATTTCATTAGGAAGAACTCTAATTGAGTGTGAAAGGGGAAGAGATTAGTGATGAGAGTACTTATCCATTACATTCTTAAAATTTTTAAGTAAGGAACTCATGTGGCCCAGCAAGCTCAAAGAATCCGCCAATCGTTGTGATAAGAGAAAATATTGTGAGTTTCACAAGGACCATGGCCACAATACAGACAGTTGCATCGCTCTCATGAAAAAAATTAAGGTTTTAATCAAAAGAGGTAAGCTATATAGGTATATGAATAAGAATGGTCGAGAAAGTCTGGGCGAGCGTAACAAAAGAAGATGATTAGAATCCCCTTGTCAAAAGGCAGATGAGAAGAAAAGAGGATGAGATAAAGATTTAAAGATGACCTATATCTTTCAAAAAAACCAAAGGATCCAGTCCATGAGGTCAATACGATCTCCTTCGTATGCCATTTCATAACTGGTGGAGATGCTGGAGGAAAAAATGTGTTGATCGAGAGGAAATATTATCTTAACGAGGAAAAACTTGCGCTCATATAAGGCTGATCAACCTAACAGGCAACTTGGATACTCGCACGAGAAATGTAAACAAAGATCGTCTTATCATTGGATTTTCAAAAAATGACTTATCCGTAGCTTTATACCTTCATAACGACCCTCTAGTTATCACCATTACGGTCCATGAATGCAAGGTAGCCAGAATCCTAGTTGATAACTATAGCTCAATAGATGTTACATTTTATAATTTCTTTAGAAAACTGAAGCTTTAAGACATAAAACTAACACCCTATCGTTTCCCCCTGATTAGTTTCTCGGGTTAAGTGGTGTACCCCTTGGTAATTATTGAGTTAGAGGTCATAGTAGGTACTTGGCCAACGTGTCGAGCAGAAACTATGCATTTATTTGTCCTAAAAAATAACGTTCTTTTGGTATACAACATCATCCTAGGTAAAGTGGGATTGAATAAATTCAAAGAAGTGCCTTGCGTAATTCACCAGTGCTTAAAGTTCCCAGGACACTACGGAATGGATGTGGTCAAGGGGAACCAGGTAGAGGCCCATGAGTGTTACTATATTTTGGCCGACCAAGAAGAACAGAAAAGGCTGCCCACCGCTTACTAAATTAAAATGATATATCCATGGGACGTGGAGAAGATGGTCAAGGGACAGGTGGTTTAACATATCAAAAATGTCGGACTCGATAAAGAGTAATAAAAGAAGACTATCCATATCGGGTCATCCCTAGACCCAGAGTTGAAGAAAAATTTGGTCGACTCTTTCCAACAATATAAGATTGTGTTTTCCTAGAGCCATAAAGACATGCCTAGAATCATCACTAAATTCGTATGTCACGAATTAAGCATAATGGAGAGTGAAAATTGTTCAAATAGAAAAATGTGAGCTTTCAATGTCGAGAAGAACACAACGGTTTAGGAAGAGGTTCAGAAGATGTAGAAGAATATCCTGAATGTCAAATAACCTGAATGTCTCTCCAATATGGTAATGGCAATCAAGAAATAACAAGTGGTGTGTGTGTGTGGACATCATTGACTTGAACAAGGCTTGTCCCAAGGATCCTTATCCTCTACCCAGAATCGACCAGTTGTTTGATGCCACTTCGGGTCATGAGTTTCTCAGTTTCATGCACGCTTATTCCAGAAACAATCAAATCATAATGAAGTCAACAGATGGAGAGAAAACATCCTTCAGCACCAGTAGAGGGACCTACTGCTATAATATCATGCCCTTATTTCTTAAAATTGTAGCATCAACCTAATAGAGGCTGGTAAATAAAGTGTTTAAAGATCTGATTGGGAAAAACATGGAAGTATATGTCGATGACATTCTCACCAAAAGTAAGTTAGCAATCAGTCACGTGAATGACTTACAGGAAACTTCAATTAGTTAGAGAAGCATTAGATGATGATTAATGTTTAGAGTGAAAGAAAGAATGTTCTTAGGATTCATTGTCAACAAAACAGGGATTGAAGCCAAACCTGAGAAGATCCAGGCCTTAATTAACATGAAGCGCCCGATGACAAAGATGAAGGTGCAGAGATTAATATGACATGTTAACGCGCTCAAAAGGTTCATCTCTAGAGCCACTAACAAATATCTTCTATTTTTTAAAGTATTTTGAAAGACTTTTAAGTGGAACGACGAGTGCAAAAAATCGTTCTTAGAATTAAAGTGATATTTGGGATCGGTACCTCCTTTATCATGACCAATCTGTGAGGAGAAATTCAACTTCTACTTAGTCGAATCTAAATATGCTGTTAGTTTAGCTCTAGTGAGACAGAAATAATGAGTATAGAGGCCCATATATTACACTAGAAAATCATACCAAGGAGCAGAGATTTGGTATCCTATATTAGAAAAATTAGCTATTGCGCTAATCGAAGCTTCAAGGAGAATGAAGCCATACTTTCAGGCCCACTTTATTATTATCTACACAGATCTACCTTTATGGCAAGTCCTCTATAAGCCTTGAAAGTTAGGGAAATTAATGGATTGGGATATAAAACTTGGAGAATACAACATCTAGTATGATCTCAGAACAGCTATCAGAGGCCAATTGATGGCCAACTTCATTGCTTAATTTACTTACAAAGAGAAACCTTTCGAGAAAACTCCTTTATGAGAGAGCTCAGCATGAATGGAAAAAAAGAATTCTAAGGAAAAATGATCAGTCGTGTCTAAAATCAAGCAGAATTCTTTAAAAGAGATCTCACTTGTCAAGAAAAATGAGCAGACCCCTCCGGGAGGAACTCAAGTTAAAGCAAGGATATCCCTGAATCATCTGTCGGCCAAGAAGAATTGGTTCGTGATCGATAGTAAATAAATAAAGTATTCAAACACAGAGAACTAACCGTGGGAAATTCGACCAAGAAATCCTCATCTGGAATCTATTTGTGGATGGCCCATCCTACACCATAGGCAGCGGAGCAGGACTTATCATCACTACACTAGGAGAGATAGACATGAAATATGCGCTATGATTTTAATTTAAGGCCTCCAAAAATGAAGCAGAATATGAAGCACTCATAGCAGGCTTGGGATTAGCCTCTTCATTAGGTGTTGAGAAGATTTTAGCGCACAGTGACTCTCAATTAGTGGTCAATCAAATATTTATAGTATATGAAGCCAGAGAGTAATCCATGCTTAAGTACTTAGCCAAAATGAAATGGTGTCTAACAAAATTTCTAGGGGTCAAGATGCTGAGAATCCACAGAATGAAAAATGCTTTGGCAAATACACTGGATCGTTTAGCATTAAATACCCACATAGAAATACATAGAATTGTTCCAATATATATACTCACACACCGCAGCACAAATGAAGAAACAGTCAATATTATGGAAGTAAACCTTATCCCATCATGGATGGACCTAATATGGGCTTACATTGAGACTAGCGTTGTTCCATTCTACCCAAAAGAAATAAGGAAGCTCCATTATAAGGCATCTAGCTATGTGCTAGATACAAGAATTTCACACATAAGAGGATACGTTATTTCACTATTACGATGCGTTCATCCAACTGAAGCAAACATTCTGATCAAGGAAGTGCATGAAGGTTGTTGTGGAGCACATTCAACGAGGATATCATTGGTAAAACTTATAGCTACACATGGTTATTATTTGTCCACCATAAATGCGGGATGTGCTCACTACACCCAAAAATGTGACAAATGCTAAAAGTACGCCAAGATCCATTGCACTCTAGAAGCCTCTCTCACACCGATAATATCCCTTTAGTCTTTTATAATTTTGGGAATAGATCTGGTTGGCCGATTACTTAAAATGAAGATATAATTCAAATATTTGGTGGTTGCAATAGATTACTTCACCAAATGAGTAGAGGTCGAGCCCCTGGTGGAAATTCCATATAAATGAGTCTTCCAATTAATCTAGAAGAACATCATTTATTGTTATGGTATGCTCTATGCCTTTATTACAGACCATGGTTTCGAGTTTAACAACTAAGAGTTTGGGGACTACTATATCCGCTCTAAGATTCAAAAGCTTCATTATTCTCCAGGACATCCCCAGTGCAACTGCCAAACTAAGGTTGCCAATAAAATCTTGCTAATTGGAATCCAAAAAAAAAATTGGATTATAAGAAAAGAAATTGGATCAACGAACTACATAGTGTTCTATGGGCTTATAGAACCACGTCCAGAATGGCCACAGGCGAAACTCCATACATGCTAGCCCTCGACACAAAATCATTAGCTCCAACCGAGATTAGCCTTCCGAGTTATCGAGTACTCAATTGTGATTCACCATGGAGTTAACTGATGAGAAGTATTGACCTTGATCTCATAAAAAACGTAAGGGAAATTATCACATTATGCATAGCTTCTTACCAGCTAAGGATAACTCGCCTCTACAATCGAAGGGTGAGGCCGATCATCTTGAAAGAGGATGACTGTGTATTGAAAAATGTTTTCTCAAAAGGAAGAAAATTGGAACTCCTAGCAATTTAAGAATCCTTAGAACTTCGAGCATTTAAGAAAATATTATCAGTAGTGTAATGGCAAAAGCTTTCCCTTTTTTACCCGTTATGAAGTATATACTCCCCATTTCTTGTGAATAAAATTTTTAGTTCTTCCACCATTCATTATTTTTATTTTTTTGGGAATGGGATATGTAAATATCAATATTCACCATAAAATAATAAACTTCACGTTCAATCTCATTGCAAGACAGATTGCGAACAACAAGTGCTGACATAAACCTCATGTATGACTTCGTTGAACAAACAAGTTAAGAACAAGAGGTCAAACTTTTTGTATAACTTCATTAAATAAACAAGTTACGAACAAGAAGCTGAGCTTCATGTTTGATCACGTGCTATGACAGATCGTGAATAATAAGTACTCCCACTAAAGTAAAAGGATTCCTTCCCTTATGAACGACATAGATCCGACCATAAACCAATGCAAGGATAATCACCTTTGAACTTTGGTGTCGACCCAGGTAACTAGTGTTGACATATAATTTTCTTCCATAAGGTTAGTAAGTTAGCTAAAACACAGGTAGAACCCATGTCCTAACAACTCAAGTTCATTCACCCTTAGAATTATTGAAGGCAGCACAAGTTAGTATATGTATGATCAAAGTGCCCAAGCGATACAAGTGAGATATTCTTATCAATCAAAGTAGATAAAGAAGTAAAGCTTCAGTCAATATAAATATATGCAAAGCTTCTTCACGAGAAATTTAACAAAAAATATTATGCCATTATAATAAGAAGCACTTACAAAATAAGTAGATGTTCATATTTCCATCATAAGTTAAAACGGACAAATTAAAAATAAAATCACAAGAAAGATCATGAGGCGGAAGTATGCTCATTGTTACTGCCTATAGGAAGGTTTGACACAGATGGCATAATCACATCTTTAATTGCAGGATCATCAGTGGACATCATCAGCTTACCCATGGGTGTAGTGGCTTCATTATTATCACCTTGAAATTTTCTCACCACCTCAGTAATATCCCGGTAGTGAGTCGTCACCCTTTACTTTAACTCCTTGTACCTATCCATGAAGCCTACACAATCGATATTGTAATCGGTCGAAGCCTTGTATTTGGTCACACTAACCTCCTCAATAATTACTATAGATTTTTTGGTCATCTCAATCTCCTAATACAATTATGTGTTTGTATGAGTGTCCATCTATAATTCTCGATTTAATACAAATAAATCCTCTTAGGCCTTATTCAAGGCATCTTCTATGATCTTTAGTTTGGCATCGTCTGTAGATTTTTTATCGCAAAGCTTATTGTTCTCTTCATCAACTGTGCTGAGAGCAACAGTCTTGGACACCACTTGGTTGTCTCTTTCCTGGAGCTCCTCATCTGACTTCTTGAGGTCCTCCAAAGTCTGTTTCAGCTTAGACTTTAACTTTTAATGTTCCTCATCCATCTTCTCATATGCATAATTATTACCAACAACCTTCTCTCTCAAGACTGTGGATGTTATAGTTGTATGCCAATAAAAAACAACAAAATTAGGTACTCGGTGAGTAAAAGCATCAAATGATAAGCAGTTATGAGAAAAACTTACCACAAATAACCTATATTGAATCAACTTCAATAATGAGTTAGGGTCATACCCCCTCAAAAACTCTAAATCTTTATTGTAGCCATGATACCCCAGTAGGTTGGTGGCATGATTAAAAATGGAGTTAGGATCATCCCTCATCTTATCAGATGAAATTATACATGCTGGATCAAACTTAAACTCTTTATCCTTCGCATAAGGATGAGTAGCTCCTTGACCTTGTACCAACTGACAAAAAGGTCTTGATTCAGCTGTCCTGGGGACTTTTGGAATATTTTGGCTGACAGGGGTCTGTAAAGGTCATTTCTCGTCATAGTAGGGGCATGGGGGTACATAGATGCCTTGCCCTTGTATTTTTTCAAAGCGAAAGTTGCATCTTTAGATCTCTTCCGAGCATTCTATTGGGCCTGGTTCTTTTCCTATTTGGTATTCTTCTTTTTGTCCTTAACTCCCTTTTTCTAAATTTTCATTTTATTCTTCTTAGCCTCCAATATCTTTCGATGAGTTATCTTCATAGTTTTTTTATTAATGTTTGTGGGAGTCGTTCTTAGGGGGGATTCGGATGGAAGTTTAGAGGTAGAAGAGGATGAACCTGAATGAGAAAACATATTAGCAATACAAGGAAAAGAAAATAAGGATAAGCCAAAAATAGAAGGCATTGATACTTGTGTCACCCTCAACCTTGGCCTCAAAATCAGCTTCAATCCCAAGGTTGGTCTCAAACAGCACGTACTCTTCCAAGGGGAAAGATACTTCCACTAGGGGGAGACCACCCAGAGGATATGATATCTAACAACGATACACTTTTGAATAAAAAATAAATCCTCAAACATAGTGGGATTCTTCACACAATAAGATTTTGACGGATTCCTCACAGTAGCAGGCAGTCGTGGGGCCTTCTCCACTAAAACAAATAAAGTGTGAACATTAGAATGTAATATCTAGAGATAAGAGAAGGTATGTAACAATATGAAAATTTACTAATTTTGTTCGGACCATTCCATTCACGAGGAATCCTACATGATCTATCCTGTTCGTGAGCCCTAAACTCGTATTCACCTCTAGAAAAAAACATATTGACCATTCCATCTATGATTACTAATTTGAATAATTTTAACTATCCCTTAGTTGGATTTCCTGGGAGAAAAATAGTAGTAACCGGGGGCTTTATCATTGTCATTTAGGTCGTGGACATACCTGAAGATATCTTTCATGAAGTCAAATCCAATTACGATTTTCCAATGCATTATTACCCCTACAATAGTCATGTAAGCCTTAGGATGGATATGGGTTAAGGTAATGCCATATCCACTAAGGATAGACTTGATAATGGGATGAAGAGGAAACGTAAGTTCCATTTGGAGGGACCATAGAGGAAGACATATGTCATCTGAATTTAACTTATCATACACCCTTTCTTCACTAGTGGGCAACCTAGTTTGGATGCTCATGGAAATGTTGTACTTGTCCCTAAGATGATCCAGCTCATCCTCAAGGATGTCACCAGATTACTACCTAGCATTAGTAATGGAGGAGTTTTAAGAATCCAAGGAATCTGTAGAATCACTATTCTCATCATCTGTCCCATCATCAAGAGGCTCCTCTACAGGGGTGACGGAGGGGGATGGTCTTACACTATCAAGCCTAACGTCATCAACCATGTCTGATATTACCTCCTTAGAGGTGGATTCCAAATTTATTGGGGGTGGAACTGAACTAGATATACTTTAATCGTCAATATTTAGGGTGGAAAATGGAGATTCTATAGGTAATAAAGCTGAAAAACTAGAGGATGCGGCTTAGGGATTATATTTTGGATTCCCTAGATCATCCTCTAGATAAACAACTTATAGGGGTCATGGAAACCTTCTAGTAATGACACTTGGGAAGGTCGGCTCTAACTCAGCTAATATCTAAAATAAGCACTGGACGTGAGGATGGTAGCTTATCATATACAAGTCTTTTTGGCAGAAAAAACTAGATTTGGGGGCTAGATGGGTGAAGAAGAAGCAAGAAAAACCTTAAAAATATCAGCGGCCTCGACCAACCAACTCAATATTTGTCATAAGGTCCAATTTTCCAACCAAATATCCAATAAATCAAACCCAACAACAAAGTTAACCTATGATAAACACGAAAAAATACAAGTCGAAGGAAGCAAACCCTAAAAAGATTGGAAGGGAAAATGGACACGTATCTTCTAAATGGAAAAAGGAAGTTGAAAGTGAAAGCTAAGGACTGCACCAGAAAAGCAAGGAACTGACTAGACAATGAACACCAAGCGATGGACGATGAAACCTTTTTCCTGAAACTAAGCTTTCTTTCTCTAAAAGTGACACTTGGAATATTTGATGATTGAAAAATGAAAGTACCAACCCTTTAAATACTTTGGGTTTGGAGGTAAATAGGCACTCATCATTAAATGATATCAACATTAAAAAAGAAAACGATGGTGCGAGTTCTCTATACCTATGTGCGTGCGTAATGATTAGCCATGCATCATTTCTCGTTAACTAACACGTGTCATCTTCGGGCTATACAGCGGTAAAGTCCATCTACTTATCCTGGGCAGATAAGAATGCATGAAGACCAAATTTTGTTCAACTAACCAAATTTAAAACTTCATCCATTCATTTTATGTAGCAACCACTCAGGAACAACAATTGTCTAGAGAAGCAAGAATAGATGCCCATCATGCATGAAATATTGGGGGCTTTTGTTATATCATAAATGAAGAATACCATGTGAATCCATAAGAAGATGCCATGTGGCCTCTCTAAAGGCAGAAGAATAGGTCTTCCTCATTATTCAGGTATGCTCATGCAGGAACATATGTGCTTGGCTCAGATATGCTTGTGCTCGGCCCTATCTTTCTATCTACTGTCTTTACAGGTGTCCCGTGGTGTTGATTACTTGCGTTAGCTGACTAAGTCAATATGACTTCCATATCCTCCTATACACATAAGATAAGATCGTTGGCCACACTATCATACTTGTGCACATGATGAATTTAATCTCCTGTCTACTCCATTTGTGCTGTAACAAACTCATCCTTATTTGTCCCACTATATGTAAAAGGTGTAATCACCTAACCTATAAAGTCATTCCACTTGTCCTTTAATATCAACATTAACAAACTATAAATAGTACAAGATCCTATGGGGATAGGTAACTTCCTTTAATCACTGTATGCAAACCCTGGTGAAAGAGAGAATGAATAAGAGCTTGTGTTCATTATCATGACCAAAAGCAAACACCATCACCATCACTGCACCTGTGGACATAGGCACCTCTTTGGGTCGAACCACGTAAATACTCGTCTTCTCTATTTGTCTCTCACCCCCTTTCTTCCTTTTAATTTAGCATTCTCACAAATGAATCATTTATTTGTTATTGTTTATTATTGGAAATTCACTAACTAAAATGTAAAATCCATAATCCGATTTTAGACGATAACAATGATAATGGTGTAAATGTAATAAAACTAATGGTTATCATTATGTTATTGCACAAACTAAAAATTTACGTGCATGGTATGTCCAAATGTGGTTCTTTATTTCTTCAAATACTTTCCCATAATTTATAAAAACTACATATCCATCAGTCAATATATAAAAAGGCTAAGAATACCATTTAGCCGTTCAATACTTTTTTAAGTCAGGACACACTTTGAGGTATAAATAATAAAATATTGTTCAATGTTTTTTGTATAATTCAAAATATCCTCTATTGGGAAGTAATGGGTACTTGGTACAACTCAGTTTTCCCATTTTTTCTTCATGTGTAGATTGTTGCTTTTGCCCCTTGAACGAGATGGAGAGTTTTGTGGTTCCCATTATAGCATCTTTAAGTCAAGAATTTATATTGGAGATTTTAAACTTGTGACTATGTTTGGAATTTTGTTCCAAACTTATAATTACAATTGACTTGAGTTGAACAATAATTTTTCCATAAACTGTTATATAACTATATATTAAATTTGTCTTTTGTACTTTCTTATTTTTATGACGTTTAATAGACCATCAACATTTGATGTTCTTGGAAGAATATTTGGTCTTATATTGGCTTCTAAATGTCTTTTTAAGGTTCTTTAAACTCAGCATTTTCAAAAATATAATGAGTTGTTTGTTGCATATTATCAAAAGATTTAGTGAACTCATAGTTCTGCAAATAAAGTATGGTTTAGTGTCACCACTTTGTCTTTTAATTTATATAATTATTTTTTATATCTACACCTACGCCTAATTTATTTCTAAGTTTTTAATGTGGGGATTTAATTTATCTTTTTATGTTTAAGTTTAAAATTCAAAGTAAGATCATTTATTTTTTTTTTATTAGTTTAAAAGTAAAACATCGTCCACTTAGAAATAATGTAGTTCAAAACTTTTTTAGAAATAAATACAGTGAATGAAAGTAGTGTATGTTTGTAAGTGGTTAACAACTATGTACTTGATTTAATTTTGATCATTTAGTAATCATATTATTTGTGAGGGTGGAAATGACTAATTGTGCTTTTGGAATAGGCATGTCCTTGGTAAATTTATTCAAATCTGCTATTTTATTATACTTTGCCCTATTTTGTGTGCATGTTTGATTACTTATTATAATGATTTATTTTTCAAATTTGAACAATATATTATCAACTATGTGATGTTGGATTTATATCTGGGATTATTTTGATATGATGTCTATTTTTACTTAATTTGATCTATGTATTATAAATGATTTGGTTTTGCATCGATTTTTTTCCTTACTTTTTTCATTTGTTAATGGTTTTCAGTTGCAAAATCCATCTTGTTGTTTTTTCTTAAACCACCACTCATCACCACTAAGTTGTTACTCCCTCAATAAGTTTTGATATTGTTCTTCCTTTTCTCCATTTCTTTTTCCCCTTTAGTGGTTAGTTCTGCAATTTTGATAGTTTTTATAGTTTTTAAACCAATGCAAGGCTTATTAGTTGAGGGCTCGTGATGGATTCTTAATGTATGGATTTTTAGATTTTAATTTTAGTGCTTTCAAATGTGATTTATCATACTTTCATGTCTTTTCTTCATATGTTAATGATTTAATTCTTGCAGTTTAATTTATTGGTGTTTAGATATTAGTTTTATTTTATGGGTGTTTATGATTTAATGCTTACAGTTTAATTTACGGGTGTTCAGATATTACTTTTATTTAATATGTGTGTTCATATATTAGTATGTGAGTAGCATGTTTGCTTTATTGTACGTACCATGTTACTATTAGATCTAATAGTTTTTCTTTGATTGAATATATGTTTTTATGGTTTCATTGTGTAGGTTCTTTGATTTTGATGCCTATCCATCATGACGCAATTAACATAATTTATACCTATATTGTAATTTTATATTGTGTAGACATTGTTTATACCTATTTTGTAAATTCCATTTGACGGGATTTATTTTGCCTTAGTATTTGATTATTTCCATTTTGAGTAAAAAGCTTAATTTCCCCCACCATAATGTTTTTAGCTATCAATTGGCAGTTCAATGTTTATATATCTTGAAGTACTTAAGCCTTAATTTTTTTTTGTATACTAACGTGAGTAATAACATAATTTTTTTGGCAGCTAAAAAAGAAGTTCATGTTGAAGGGACAACAAGTCCATGTAGGACTTCGGGTACAAAAAAATGAACCAAATGCAACTACTGGACTTTGGGTACAACTAGGAGGTTTGGATTGATTAGTTGTTTTGTTCCTTCCTTGTCACAGGATAACCATTACAATTATAATAAAGTTAGTTAAGACAATATTAGATGGCTGGGAGATTTGGGAGAAAATTCATTTACCGAATAATTTTTTGCACCATAGATTATTTTATTTATTTATTGATGTATTGATGTATTTTTTACGATTTAAATTAAATTGATGATGTTGTTTATATGAGGTCCATGACGGACCATCAGTATTGTTGTTATTGAAGTATTTTTTATTTCTTAAATGGGGTAGATATTCCTATAAACAAAGTAAATCCTTCCCAAATAATCTAATTATTTACACTTATTTGTGTTGTAAAAAAAACTTTTTGACTTTAATTATACACGATTCAATACTTTGGAATTTTCCTACATGCCTTCAGGCACGGACATTTCGCTAGTATGAATATATAAAGGAAAAATAGGCAATCTAAGGCTACATCTGCATAAGTACAACCCATACCGCATACATCATAAATGGGCTACTCACTAGCTCTCGTGTAATGAAGGCCTATTCCTATTGCCTTCAGGGATCACTCACATGTACTAGGTATAGTTATAGTTGTTCCACACCTATAACCATCAAAGTATATTCTTGGAATAATCACTACGTTTTTACACCATCCATATAGCCCTATACGTAAACGTTATATGAAAGGATCCCCCCTTGTACATTTCCTCAAGATACAACGGGTACAGTTAGCACATGGTGTCCAAAATAAAATTACTAAGGTAAAACTCATGTCTCATATCAAGGTAACCATGTAGTCATTGTAAAACTCATGTCCCATATCAAGATATCCCTTATAATACGTATCCCACAAGTACTCACAGCTGGTATGTTACATATAATACACAAGATAAGTTACCCACATTTTAGAAGGTACAAGCTTTACATCAATATAACAACTTACTTATCCTTAATCTAAGTAATTAATCATATATTATTAGAGGTCTTAAATAAGTTGCTTACGATGTCTAAGTCTCCCAATTCCATCCAACTTTCCCCTTTTACCAATTTAGGAAAAAATCTTCAATTCTACCCTGGTTGTGCACATGATACTAGAACCTCATTGTTCTCACAGTCTATGCACACAAACCATTAATGTACACGTTCACATAGATAAAAAATGAAACTCTCTAAAAAAATTAGCTTTCTTTAAACTACAACCCCTATTATGACCCATGTGTGCAGAACTACCATTAACAGCCTAGTTAAGCTCCTACCACCTACCATATACCCTAAATTGTTATACAAACTTCATAAAACTAAATTCTATAATATCCTTACAAGTGTAGTTGATTTATATAAATATTTAGAGGTATATTTAAGAATTAAAGAATTATAACCCTGGGTCATAATTCATTTTTAAATCCAAAATTTCTAATCCATTCATGAAATAACCAATATGATTTTAATCAATTATTTAAGTATAACACAATACCTACATAAATTTGTTCAACGGAACCCAAATTGATAATGAAATGTACAAATTTCACTTTATGGATATAAACCAAATTTTACTAGTTAAATTAAATAAAAAGTTTGTTGTTTATTTCTCTAAATCGTGTATTATTATGTTTAGATTTAGAATCCAATGAGTAACTACATTTTAACACCAAAAATAATCATATTAATATACTAAATAAATATGTCTAGATTTGAGAGAGGAAGTCCAAGTCCAATTGCCCTAATTCACTTCTTCTCCAAGTTTAATTGTCCAAATTATCTTCTTCTCCAAGTTATTTCCTCTCTTTAGACTCTCTCTAATATTATGATTTCTTATCAAGTATTTTAGATTGGTTTATATTCATCCTAATCCCATTTTTATTATATATGGGCCTTAACCCAATACGCCCAAAATGACACCCAATTAGTCTAAAACCCAACCCAAGTTATATACTAATCGATATAGCTTAAAACCCATTATTTCAATTCCTAACCAAATACCTTATAGGTCCGAAATGTCAACCCAAAATACCAAACATCTTAATATTCTAATTGGTAAGAGTCCCAAAAAACATTTTAAAATTATTTACTAAATAATTATTAATTCATTACTATGTATTAAATCAGATTTCAAATTTGAATAATATAAACATAACACAACACATATGAATACATATGAAAATATAAATAGCGACATTGCATGTCACTGCAAGCACATAAAATCATAAATAGTAAATTTCACAATTTAATTAATGCGTTAAAATTACAGGGTAATACATTATTCCTCATAAAATAAGGATTTTCATATTCAAAATAAGAATTAATTATACTTCTATAGGAAAATATAAGAATATATCGCTCTTCCTTATACTCTATACAAAATTTACTCGTCTTATGACCTAATACACACTAAGCTCTCTCTTCGTAAATAACGTTCAACTAACACTCAATCCACTAGTCCAACTTTTGAAATATCAACTTGTCCTATAAGAACTTCCTCCATTGTGTACCCGTATCAACATCATGTCTGAACTGACGATGATAAGGTGAGGTCAAATGATATTAGCCCCGCCCTATCCATAAGTATGAAAAAGGACCTATGCATCAGAATGACAAATTTCCTTCAAAATTTGGAGTTTATAATTTGTATTCTTGAGGGGGTTTTCAAAAGTATATGACCTACTTATTGGGACCCCAAACTATACTTTCGTTCATCCCAAAGGCTCTTTTTACTTCTTCGACAATATTCATGCAATCTATTATTACACCACTTCTTGTGAGGTATCCCAAGCATATTCCTATATAACAACTTGCTAACTCTTAGCTTTTAATCAACTCGGTCAATCTACTCAGATGAACCCGACTGATTCCATGTCATCTTTGGAAACCCTTAACCCTATCAAAAATTAATAGGTTTACTCTCCCATTTCTACACTAGGATTTTGAACACTTCAACTTTTAGAATGTCTTTGGTCCTCTATCTTTCCTACTGGTAGGAGACCCTTCTCGACAAAAATGATACCAGTAGCTGCTTCACTACAACAACCATACGAATTCCTTAAATTACTGTACACCTACTTACTTCTGTATTATGAAGTAACCCACGAAACATTCTTCTTGTCCCAAATTATCTTCCATAGCTTGGGACCTTCAGGAACAACTAATTGATATTAGAACTCCAACCTTTTACATTCGTTAATATTGAAAGGGACTTTTCCTATTTACAACCTCTATACCTTCTCTTGATAAAGTTCCACACTTAATCTCGAATTGTCATTGACACAAAAATAGGGTTTAATGGCCACCACGTCTACAAATGCTTATGTGTCATCAAAATATCATTGTTAAACCCAACGAAGAATCTGTTACATCAAGACACTTCTCTTAAAATTATCCAGTAGGATTTGACACGTGGTAACAAGCACTTTTTTTGTGTCACGAGATTGTCAACTCTCTTTGAGGTTCAAGAAACATGCTCTAAGTATATCTTATATAAGTGAAAATATTACTGCTACAAACTCCAGATCATAAGTTGGATAATTGTCATGACGCTTAATCTTTCAGAAAGTATAAGCTATAGGCCTCCCCTGCTACATCAACACACCTCTTAGTCTTTAGAGTGATTCTTTTGTATATACTAAGTACTCTATATCTCCTCGTAATAATTCAAGGACGAGCACGATAGTGATCTTCTGCTTGAGCTCTTCAAATGATCTCTGACAATATATGCTCCAAATAGTGGTACCCCTTTTGGTTGAAGTGAGTCGGTGTCCTAACCATCTTCGAGAACCCCTAAATAAACCTCCAATAGTACCCCACTAAAGACAAGTAACTCCAACCCTCTATAGGTGTCGTGGGTTTCCCCTAATTCATAACTATAGATGCCTTACTAGGATTCACCGAAATCCTAGCCTGAGATAAAACATGGTTTATTAATTTTACCTTTCGAAGCCAAAACTCATTTTTAGAGAACTTACTGTACAAGTTATGTTCCCGTGGTGTATGCAAAATCAAACACAATTTATCCAAATGTGCCTCATTCGTCGAGCATACACTAGAATGTCATCACTAAATACGATGACAAATTGATCATGGAATGGCCAAAAAACTCAATTCATCATGTCCATGAACATTGGTGGTGCATTGGTTAGTCTAAATGGCATGACTCGAAACTCATATGATCCATATCATTTCAGAAAATTCGTCTTCAGAATGTCCTCCTCCCAAATCTGTAACTTGTGATACCCCGAGCATAAGTCAATCTTGGAAAATAATGACACACCCCTTGACTGGTCGAATATAGATCATCGATACATGACAATAGATATTTTCTTCATATAGTGACCTTTTTCATCTATTTATAGTCCATATATAATGAGGTCGAACCATCTTTATTCTTCACAAATAAAATAGGATCTCACCATAGAGGCGTACTCCTCATTATGAACCCCTAGCTTAAAAATTACTAAATCAGCTCCTGCAACTCTTATCTCCCTAACTGATTTAGTATATATAGTGCCCTCACAATGGGCCCAATGCTCGACACCAAATCTAAATAAAAATCCACCTCTTTAACTAGTGGTAGTCATGTTATCTCATCAAATACATTCGTAAAGTATCGAGTCTAATGATAGTGTGACCTCCTCAAACGAAGTAGTATCTATGTAATACAAGTATGTGTTAGACTCTCCCTCAGGCCTAAGCATAACTATAAGAAACGTCCCCTACCCTAAAATGGAAATCATAAAAATCTACCCCCGATAGTCTATATAAGAATAATACATATAGCTATTACGCAAAGCTAAATAGTATGTATCATAAGACCACGTGTCCAAGTCAATAAAGCGACTGAACACCAAACCAACTAACAAATTACTACTTTTCTACAATCATAACGTAAAGCAGACCCCTCTCTGTTGGGTTATCCACATATAAACAAGGTTCGATGATACTCTCTCTCTTTAAATATATATATATATATATATATATATATATATATATATATATATATATATCATATTAAATACACTACTAGTAAAGAATGACAACTCATCGATGTCTAAGTCAGGTTCATGCACGTGAACAATAAACGTACTCGTACCCATCCTCGAGTGGTATTCCCAATAACAAGGTTTGTTCTAAGGACTTTGCTAACTAAGTGGATTCCTTCGTCACGTTTGTAACATCATTAATCTAGCGGTACAATTGAAATGGCGGCCCTACTAGCGGCTTGTTGACATTGCCTCTACGATCATTCTTGCTAAAACTTATCTCGTTGGGCCTACTCTTATTGGACGCGACCATATTGGTCATAATTTTCTTAATTCTACTAGTCATACACTACACCAAAAATGTTAAAATTATCACCTTTGAGCCAAACAGCCTTGTTACAGTCATTGACCGTGACAAAAAATACGGATTTTTTTATCATGATCAAAGACCTTGACAAGTCCGTGAAAACACTTTTAATTAAAACCTTAGGTGCCTATTTTTTCCCATTATTTTTTTCCCTAGCATTTTTCTCTCTCTGCGAGACAGTTCTCTCTCTCTCTATCTATCTATCTATCTATCTCTCTCTCTCTCTCTCTCTCTCTCTCTCTCTCTCTCTATATATATATATATATATATATATATATATATATATATATATATATATATATATATATATATATATATATATACATATTTAGGTCATTTTTTTTCTTTCTTTGTCTTTCCTTTGTGTGTGTGTATGTGTAGGTCTGCCTGTGTGTGTGTAAGTCTGCATGTGTGTGTAGGGGGTGTAGGTGGTATGTGTGTGTGCATGGGTCTACGTGTGGGGGGGGGGGGGGGGGCAGGGGTAGTGTGTGTAGGTGTGTGTGAGTTAAGAAAGTTAGGGTTTGGGGTTAAAGTTATGTGTGTTTGATTTGGGAACCCAAAATAGGGGTTTGATTGATGAGACTCCAAATTAGTGGTTTTCTTTAGGAGTGAAGAAAGTTAGTGTTTGGGGTCAAGTTGGAAATGAAATTTATATGTGATTTTTTTATTATTTTTATTGAAAGGTTTACATGAATTATTATATGTGTGTGTGTGTGTGTGTGTGTGAATTATTGCATAGATTCATCGTAATGAGTAAATAGACGACTCGATGTGCCCTCGCCTTATAACATGAATTGCATTGTTATTGATATTGAATTTGAATTGAATTGAAAATGAAATTCAATTTCAATTGAATTGAATTGGTATAAATTGAAATTGAATTTGTATTGGTGTAAATTGGTATAAATTGGTTATAATTGAAATTGAAATTGAATTGGTATAAGTTTTAGTTCTCATGCGTACTTTAATTAAATAAAAAATACTTTAAATTACAGAATTAAATGAAATCTCTTGAATTGTGATAAGACATAATTAAATGAAACATACTTTAAATTACATGTAGTGCTCATAGATACTATCCTTCTAGTTCTTATGGGAACGCATTCAATAGCCCTTAGACTCATTCGAGATTCATTAGCCCTGTAATGAGATCTCTCGAATTGTCCCATTTGGACATTTTGGGACTCCATAGTTTGTGTATAATAATATTCTTAGTGGATTAAACTTGTTACTTTGGGGGGAAGTTCTGCAACCATATCTTAATGTTCTCTGGTTACATACTAAATGATACGATGTTAAGTGTTAATTCAATTGATAAATTGAAAAAACACTCACACTTGCGAATCTATGTCGTGTACTTGGAGAACTATGGGAATATGCTGCCGAATTTTTCTCAAATTAGAACAATGTGCACGAGTTATTAAGTATATTACAGAAATATGCAGTCTTGAATAGGATAAGACCACTCACCCTTTAGAGGAGATGGAGAAAATAGGAATTAATATTATAAATCGAATTTTAATTCCAATTTCAAACTAAAATTGAATTTGAATTTGAATTTGAATTTGAAATTGAAATTGAAATTGAAATTGGTATTTGGTTTTTCGTTTTTGGTATAGTGCATATTTGATTTTTTGTATACAATTCTGAAATTAAAATTTGGCTTCTCTCTCTAATTGCAGCTGTGGCAGAGAGAGAGAGAGAGAGAGAGAGAGAGAGATTATTGAATTGTTTTGGATTCTTGAATTGTTGTTGACTAGTGAATTTGAATATTTAGATGGCCATTAAGTGAGTTGTCCCTAGGAATTTATAATAAAAGACATTATTATTTGCATTGTTGTCTTGAATTCTTGAATTGTTGTTGACTGGTGGATTTGAACACTTAGATGGACATTGAGTTGGTTGGACCTAGGCATTCTCTAACTTTTAGGGTTGTGATGTGAAATGAAACATAAAAATGTAAAGGTAAAGTTCAAGGAAGTGTTTTACTCGGAGTATATCAACAATGAGTTGTGGTCAATCGTCCTACATGCGCCAAAGCGTTTAAATAGTAGTGTGGATGACAACCCGAATTGAAATAATTTTTAGATTTGTAATAAATATTCCAATTATTTGTAATGACCAGTGGATGTATTATTCTAGTGCTTTATTATTATCAAACGACAACTTAATGCTTTTTATTCTCTCATACTTGATCATTTTAATGCTTATAATAACCAGTGGGTGTATTCTCCTAGTGTTTTGTTATTATCATATTTGAATCAAAATTTGTTTTATGGTTAGTGAATATGTCAATTAGGATTTTAGTTAATTTAAGCATTATTTCAAAGTCCATGACCCGGGAGTGGGTTGGGGGGGGGGGGGGGGGGGGGCGCAGTGTGCGTGGGGGTAAATTGAATGTGGTATTGGGTATTGGTATAAATCGAAATTCATATCGTATGTATTGTTATTATCGAATTTGAGCATTAATTCAAAGTCCATATACATGTTTGTACTAATTGTTGATACCAAATTTAGTCTGCTGACATGGCTCAATCGAGTGAAGACACGTGGCAATCTACGTGGCAACAACAAGCACTTTCGAGGAACTCATACGCTCCGAGGAACCATACTACAACGAGGAACACTGCTTCCCCGAGTAACTCAGACGCTCCGACCTACAAGAACTCTCCGAGGAACTTTTGAGTACCGAGGAACTTTGAGCACCGAGGAACCTTAGGCGGTCCGAGCAGCTTAGGCGGTCCGAGCTGCACCTCGAACAAAGCATTAATAGCAGGAAAACCAACATTCTGACTATTCATTAAATGCTTATCATTCAGATGTATACGCTTAAGGGGCATTTAATATATTACCCTTTCACATGTACATCATTGAATGTATTAACCTTTCACATTACAGCCTCAGGGCTATAAATACATTGTACAATCCTCATTGTAAGGGGACTGGAATTTCTTGATAGAACTTGTAATCGAAAATTCCCAAACAATCAGCAATAACATAACAATGGACGTAGGCCATTCTTATAAGGCTGAACCACTTTAAAATTTCTTTGTCACATTTATTTTATCTATGATTAAATAATTAGATATGATCTAATTTTTTACATCAACAGATTGGCGCCGTCTGTGGGAAACGACTGGTAATATCATTTTTCATCAAGAACAATTCATCACAAATGGCTGATATTCCAGAATCCAGTAATCAGAACGCTGAAAGCCCTCCAAATCCATCTGCTCCGCCAAATATTCCAGATCTGGCTGGAATAATGACAAATCTGGCTCAGGGCCAGACAGTTATGCAAGAAACTATGCGACAACTCATACAAACCCTCCATGGCGGTGCACCAACCCATTCAGGACCACGAAGCATTCAAAGAAATACCTGTGCACCTTCTTCATGTACTAGGCGTACCGATTCATATCGTAATGAGGAATCTGAAGATTTTTCTTATCAACCTGAACGAACTACTCAAGTAGGTTCGTCGTTAGAAGCTTTATTAAAACAGGAATTCATAACTTTCCTAAGAAGCAGAAAACAAACTTTTGCGTGGAGTCATGAGGATATGCCCGGGATAGACCCAAATTTCTTATGTCACGAACTCAATGTGAATAAGGAGATCAAGCCTGTGAAGCAGAGAAGAAGAGTGTTCAGCCCCGAGAAGAACCAAGCTATACAGGAGGAAGTCGAGAAGCTCCAGAAAGCTTGCTTCATTAAAGATGTTAAATATCCAGACTGGTTAGCCAACGTGGTGATGGTAAAGAAGAAAAACAACAAGTGGGGGATGTGTGTAGACTTCACCGACCTCAATAAAGCATGCCCAAAGGATCACTTTCCACTGCCCCGAATTGATCAACTGGTGGATGCTACCTCGGGACACGAGCTGCTGAGCTTCATGGATGATTATTCCGGTTACAACCAGATTAAAATGAAACCTGAAGACAGGGAGAGTACTTCTTTCATTACCCCTAGGGGAACTTATTGTTATAATGTTATGCCTTTCGGTTTGAAAAATGCAGGTGCGACATATCAGCGGCTGATGAACAAGGTCTTCGCTGAACAAATCAGTTGCAATATGGAAGTCTATGTTGACGATATGCTGACAAAGAGCAAGAAAGCTGCCGATCATCTAGTTAACTTAAGTCAGACTTTTGATCAACTAGATAAATATCAAATGAAGCTGAACCCGACGAAGTGCATATTTGGAGTACGAGAAGGCATGTTTCTCGGGTACATTGTCAATCAACGAGGCATTGAGGCAAATCCTGAAAAGATCAAAGCTCTATTAGGTCTGCGATCTCCAACGACGAAGAAATAGGTGCAAAGTCTTACAGGACGAGTAGAAGCACTCAACAGATTTGTATCGCGAGCAACTGATCGATGTCTCCCATTCTTCAAGACACTTCGAAAGACTTTTGAGTGGAATGATGAATGTGAGAAGGCTTTTCAGGACTTGAAGAAATATTTGGGAGAACCTCCACTGCTATCCAGGCCAGTGATGGGAGAAAAATTATACTTATATCTTGCAGTGTCCGAGAATGCAGTTAGCTCGGTGTTGATAAGAGTGGAGAATGGAGTGAAAAAACTAATTTATTATACGAGTAAAGCCTTCCGAGGAGCAGAGATCAGATATCCAAAACTAGAAAAGTTAGCACTGGCGCTGATTGAGGCGAGTAGGAGAATGAGGCCATACTTCCAGGCTCATACCATAGTAGTATATACTAATATGCCATTGAGGCAAGCCCTTCATAAACCAGAAAAATCAAGGAGATTGATGTACTGGGCAATAGAGCTCAGTGAATATGATATAGTTTATGAACCCACATCATCGCTAAAAGGGCAGGCTATAGCAGATTTTATAGCAGAGTTCACCTATCCTGATACCCCCGAGGAGCAAAAGTTGCTCGCTGATCAACCTGTGGATGTTACAGGATCATCAAACACAAGCTCAGACCAACTTAGGTTGGTAAAAGGGAAAGTGGATGTTACTGGATCATCAAATTCGAGCTCAGACCAACTCAGGTTGGTAAAAGGGCAAGAAAAGATAATCAACGAAGAGCAAGAAATATCAGGGGAGGATGAAAGGAAGCAACAAATTTTCCACCAAGGAACTCTAACAGATCAGAGATTTGAAGACGAGTTACCTATATGGAGGCTATATGTAGATGGCTCATCTTGCACTACAGGATGTGGCGCGGGGATAGTTTTGAGCACTCCGGATGAGGTCGATATGGAATACGCCATACGTTTCCAATTCAAAGCTTCCAATAATGAGGCTGAGTATGAGGCCATGATTGCAGGTCTTAGTTTGGCAAAAATTATGGAGGCGCAACAGGTTATTGTCTTCAGTGATTCTCAATTGATCGTAAACCAAATGATGGGAGTATATGAAGTCAAAGGAGAATTAATGATCAGATATCACGCAAAGGCAAAGGAGCTGGTGTCGAAATTTTTTGTTATTCAGCTGGTCAGAATACCAAGAATGGAGAATGCAAGAGCAGCGCCCTAGCTCGATTAGCATCAGCTACTCGTACCGAGCTACGAAGAACAATCCCAATTAAAGCTTTAGCTGGTCGGATTATAGATGAAGATCTGACGATGAACTTTATTACCCTCGATTTAGGATCATCATGGATGGATCCCATCAGGGCATATATTGAGAAGGGAGAATTACCAATTGACAAGCTCGAAGCCAAGAAATTGAAGTTTAAAGCTGATCGGTATGTATTAACTAACGGTATTCTATATGGATCAGGAATTATGGTAGGTTTGCAAAGATGTGTGCATCCCACCGAGGTGAAAGATTTAATTGAAGAGATCCATGAAGGGTCCTGTAGATCCCATGTAGCAGGTCAGACGCTTTTGCAAAGGGTGATGACGCAGGGATACTACTGGCCGACGATGAGGGCTGATTGTGTAGTCTATGCCAAGAAATGTGACAAGTGCCAGCGCTTTTCCTCCATCCGAAGAACTCCACAAGCATTGTTGACACCCATCCCTTCCCCTTGGCCATTTTCCATGTGGGGAATAGATTTGGTCGGGCCACTGCCAACGACCAGAGGAAGATTCAAATACCTCGTCGTCGCAGTAGATTATTTTACTAAGTGGGTTGAAGCTGAACCTCTCATTGATATGACGTACGACAAGGTGTACCAATTTATTTGAAAGAACATCATTTGTCGATATGGTCTTCCTCATGCTTTCATCACAGACCATGGAACACAATTTGATAACGAGGAGTTCACTGCCTATTGTCATCAGTCAAATATTTTGAAGGTCCACTCAGCACCAGGCCATCCTCAAAGCAATGGACAAACTGAAGTGACAAACAGAACGCTGTTGAATGGATTGAAGAAAAGACTAAGTGATGCAAAAGAAAACTGGATCAACGAGTTACAGTCAGTACTGTGGGCTTACCGAACTACTCCCCGAGTAGTAACAGGGGAATATCCATATATGCTAGCGTTTGGAAGTGAAGCTATTATACCTGCCGAGTTGGGCCTCCCAACACACAGGGTACTGAATTTCAATTCCCCTGTCAGCTACTTAATGAGAAGATTGGATTTAGACATGCTCGAGGAAGTTAGAGAAGAAGCATCCATCAGGAATGCTGCATACCAACAACGAACAGCTTTGTTCTACAATAAGAGGGTGAACAAGTGCGACCTGAAAGAAGGAGACTATGTGCTTAAGAAAGTGATTCAAAAGCACAACAAACTGAAGGCAAACTGGCATGGACCATACCGAGTTACAGAAGTTGTTCGATCAGGAACTTACTGAATAGAAACTTTAGAAGGGGAGGAGTTTAAGAATGCATGGAACGTAAAGCACCTGCGCAAGTATTATCAGTAATGGATATTCTCTCCTTTTATTGAAAGTTTTTCGGGGATACTAGTGCTACACACTACTCGACAAAACTCGGACTACTCAAATTTATTCTCGAAAACGCCAACTAAGGTTGGTCGAGAAACAAATGTATTCCTCCAGGAAGTAAAACTTGTATTCCTCCGGGAAGTAAAGCTACTTGTATTCCTCCGGGAAGTAAAAATTGTATTCCTCCGAGAAGTAAAGCTACTTGTATTCCTCCGTGAAGTAAAGCTACTTGTATTCCTCCGGGAAGTAAAACTTGTATTCCTCCGGGAAGTAAAACTTGTATTACTCCGGGAAGTAAAGCTACTTTTATTCCTCCGGGAAGTAAAGCTACTTGTATTCCTCTGGGAAGTAAAACTTTTATTCCTCCCGGAAGTAAAACTATGTGCCAACTTATGTTGGCTAGGAAGTAAATATATTCTCGAAAATGCCAACTAAGGTTGGTCGGGAGCTACAACTATTCCAAAAATACCAACTTGAGTTGGTCGGGAGGTAAAACTATTCCAAAAAGTGCCAAAGTTGCTCGTTAAGAAAAAAATCTACTAACTATGGCTGGTCGGGGATAAAAACCCACTAACTGTAGTTGGTCGACAAGGAAAATTTACCGACCTTGGTTGGTCGGAAACATTTTATGAAGACGAGAAAGTGATCGAGCAACATTTTTTATACTCGTAACTTTTTACTAAGTTGGTTGAGAAACAAAACATTATTTTTTCCAAGTGATTACCATAAATTCAAGCTAGTCGACAATAAGTTGATCGACAAACAACACAATATTGTTATATTTTTAACAGATACACATGCACAGATGTAAAGTGTTTTACAAGACAATATCAATTAAGATTGCGAACAAAAATAAAAGTCTTTCATTAAATCCAAAAACAGATTACATTGATAATGAAATGTATACTAACTATTACATCAAAATTCCTACTCTATTGGTTTCTTCCCCTCTGCTTTTGAAACAGGTTCCTCGCCAGCAGGCGGATCATTTAAAGCAAGAGGAGGATTTATGAAGTTAAGATCTTTTAGCATCCTAATATTCATCACGAATAGTCGATCTAGGAGGTGCTCGGGATGAAATATCTCGACATTTGAATGGAGATTGTAGTCGCCGACATATTTGAAAATTAAGCATCGAGGAATGGCCCGAGCAGGGATCCAACTCATATCAAGTTTAAATGGTGGCACGGGTAGGTCGAGCAGCCCAGGATCATGGTAGTCCCACAGGTAATGACCCTGTTCGAGTTGCAGCACACCTAAGGCATTCATCCATCCCTGTTTGTAGCCCTCATTATTGGCATTTTGGATACGATCGTCCAAGTGGTAGAGAGCCTCGTTGTACCCAGCCATCCAGAACTCCCTGGGCTGTTTGTGGAATTGATATGTCAATCTTTCAATCTGTTCGTGGAGATTTTTGATGAAGAGCTCTTTATTCTCCAAGGTATATTTCGGCGCAGAAAGCTGCTCTTCCAGGTCCCTGATCTTCTTTGAAATTTCAGTCAACGCCTGGTTCTTCGCCATTAATTGGAAAGCTTAGTTCTCTAAAGCAGATTGAGTCATCTGTTCCTCGATAGGAATTCGAGCTGCTCTTGCTCATCCCCGAGGAGCTCTTGCTCGTCCACGAGAAGATGTAGAAGGGCCAGATCTTTTCAAGGTTTCCAACTCATCTCTCAAGTTGGTGTTCTCGACCTCCAAGAACGAGAATCCCTCACCAGTCACTGGGATCAAGGCTTTTGAAGTGGAAGCTGCACACTTCAACTGCGACAACTCTCTTTACATGTTGTTATTCTCTTGCTCTAATAATTCAGCTATTTGTCTGCACTCCTCGACCTCAGCCCTCAGAGTTCTCTCCCTCACATCGTAGCCAGCAAAATGCTTCGCGTATCCCTTGTCAGCATTGAGTTGCTGATACTTCTTCTCATACCCTTCGTGCAAAAGGGCAGTGGATTCTTTGTATTGTTGTTGAAGGTCTTCAAGAGTGCCTTGGAGATCCTCAATCATATCATAATAAGCCACATTATTGACCACCGCACGATCAAGCAGACACTTCAAATATTGGTAAGCTTCAATTGCCTGTTCTGAAGCATCTTGGCTGAGGATGTCGACGATTTGCGCTGCACTCAGATCTAAGTGACCAGCCTTAAAATATTCATTGCATTATCGCAACAGCTTTGTATCATGAGCAGATAGTAATTCCATCCTGACTAGAAACTAGTAGAGGAATAAAAAGCAGTAATCAATAATCAAAACAGAGCATGAAGAAGAGACAACAGTATGCAAAAACAAAAGTTCAAGTTTTTATTATATCACAAGGTTCAGAGTTACATGGTTCAGGATTACATTTGTCAAAGAAAAATAAAATAGATAGAAGTCCGAACAACTCTACACCTTTTCCTTGTCTCCCAAAACTTTCTTGGGAGGCTGGGACGAGGAGGTAGGTTGCTCGAATGGAGCAGATAGTAGCTGGGGAAGTGATAGAGGTTGCTCGGAGGAAGTAGCGAGCTGCTGAAGTTCCTCGTTAGCAGGCTGGATCGCTGGGGGATAATCTCCCATCACCATGGAAGACTCTTCGGAGGCAGCTTCGTCCTCTTCTTCGTCTTCAGGAGTTGGAGGGGGACCAGGCATGTGTCGCTGAAAGAGTTCGGAGTTTTCATCAACCTTCATCTCCTGTAGAGCAGCGACCCACCCATCTCTAAAGTATTTAAGGATGCCATATTCTACTTGACACATCATGGAAGCCAAGCCTTTGTTCCACCCCTTGTCCCAGCCGGTGTTGAAAGACTTCTTCATAGCCATTTTTTTCTTTAACTTCTCCGAGTAAAGCTTCTCGGACAGAAGATTTTCAGCAGTCTTCAGTTTATTCTCAACCTCCTCCTTCTGTCGACTTACTTCCTAAAGCTGACCCAACTTTTTCTCAGCAACCTTTAGCTTATTTTCAAGCTCCCCAGCACTTTTGAGCTTCTCTTTGAGCTCTTTATTCTTCTTCTCCAAATCATTTACTTTTTTCTCCAACCCCTTGGAGACTTCAACGACCTGAGCTTTCTCCTGCTCGGTTGAGGTAAGTTTCTTCTCCCAAGAAGCTTTGTCAGCATCGTAATTCTGACGAGAATCTTACAAAGACTTCCTCACTCCCATCAGAGCTTCCTCCACACCAGATGAGGAGCTTGAAGCTTTAATAGCTTCATCTTTCTTTAAAATTGTATTGAAGCAGCTCACCAACTGTGAAAAGAAAATGAAAGCAAGTCAGAAACAGATATAACAAGGGAAAGATGAAAAGTTCAAAACAATAAGACTTACAGAAGCAATGTGACGATCTTCTAGTGTAGTAACAGTGTCCCGAAGAAGGTTCTCTTTAATACCTTGGATCTAGGGAATGATCCAAGTCTTCACCGAGCTCATGGCAGAGCTCGGGGGAACGAAAGTGGGAACTCCACTAGTCGGGGGCTGAGAGACGGTGTCAGCCAAATTGACTGAGGAGCTCTTCTTTAGCTTCCTCGGGGGAACAGGAATAGTTTCGACCAAGGAAGAACTCTTGGTCGGTGATATTACAATCACTTCTCCTGGAGAAGCAGCCTTGCTCGGGGCCACTGGGAGCTTCTCGGCAACCTTCATAAGAGCAGCCGGAGGGGGTGCATCATTTTTCTTTGTCCCTTCTAGGATATCATGTTTACTTCTTTTTTCCTCTCCAGCAGCAGAGGCAGGTTTCTCGAAGAGAGTGGGAGGTCTTCTTTTCTTCATCCTTTCACTTAAAGGAACGTGTGACTCAGGCGAAGAACTGGTAGAAGCTGGTACTGGTTCTACTTCGCTTATCACCGGACGAGCAGTGAAAGAGGAAGTGTAACTCTTGTACTGCAGCAGATATGAAGCTGACCTAATGTGCTCATCAGCAACCGTCTGATGCAAACTCCAGATAAGTTTTAAGTGCCCTATATTAACGTCTGCCTCTTTTGGACACTTTCTTTTACTGTCAACTGTAAATAAATCAAAATCAAAATATCAGTGGCACATTTTGTCAAACACAGAAGAAGCGTGATTTCAAAATAAGTAAAATGAAATAAAAATAACCTATCCCATTGCCATAGGGAGGGCATCTGGGACCCTGATAAACTTCATCTCTGGATAAAGGAGCATGTTGCCAATTTTTTATAACAATCCCGTGCTCAAAATAGTCCCTATTGGCATCCGAGAGATTAACCACTAAAGCCCTATTTAAAAATCTAGTTTTTAAATAAAAAGTGTTATCACCAACTGCCCATCTGTAACAAAACATGATTTGTGGAATTCCTATGCGAGCTCCATGAATTTGATTTAGTCTATGAACCCCATTAACTATTCTCCATGTATTGGGGGCTATTCTTGCAGGAACAACGTTAAATATTGACAAAATTCCAGACATAGAGGATTTGGCAGAAAAGAAAAGTCGCATTCAGCAATAAAGAGACTGGGGAACCAATGTCCCTCAGCCAAATGGAAATAGTCAGAAGGCTCAGAAAGCTCTTCCAAAATAACCCAAGAGGGAATAGAGAAATCAGAGCGAAATTTATCAATCGATTCAACAAGGTAAACCATGATGAATAAAGGAAATGAAGAAGAAGGAAGAAGATCTTACAGAAAAAGAGAGGATCTGTTGACAACGAACGATGAAAAGGATGAACGCACAAGAGAGTAAGACAATGGAAAACTCGAAGATACAAATTTGAAAAAGTAGAAGACGATGGGATTGTCTGTGACGCTTAAATACCTTGCCTTGGGAAAAGAAAAAAGTAATGATTACAAAAAGAAATGATTACGCTACCGGCGACTAGAAGGACAAAAAGGGCGCGGCAATCGAAGCGGTTATAAAAATTCAAAAAAGCCTGATCCTACGAATTTGGAATGAAAAATAAATACAAAGGAAACACTCCTAAAAATCAGGAGGACCATTTAATACTACCATATTCCTAGAAAGAATGTTCCACACTCCTCAAATTTTAAACTATGAAACATTAGGGGCTTCTGTTGATACCAAATTTAGTCTCCTGACATGGCTCAATCGAGTGAAGACACGTGGCAATCTACGTGGAAACAACAAGCACTTCTGAGGAACTCAGATGCTCCGAGGAACCATACTACAACGAGGAACACTGCTTCCCCGAGTAACTCAGACGCTCCTACTTACAAGAACTCTCCGAGGAACTTTTGAGTACCGAGGAACTTTGAGCACCGAGGAACCTTAGGCGGTCCGAGCAGCTTAGGCGGTCCGAGCAGCTTAGGCGGTCCGAGCTGCACCTCAAACAAAGCATTAATAGCAAGAAAACCAACAGTCTGACTGTTCATTAAATGCTTATCATTCAAATGTATACTCTTAAGGGGCATTTAATATATTACCCTTTCACATGTACAGCATTGAATGTATTACCCTTTCACATTACAGCCTCAGGGCTATAAATACATTGTACAATCCTCATTGTAAGGGGACCAGAATTTCTTGATAGAACTTGTAATCGAGAATTCCCAAACAATCAGTAATAACATAACAGTGGACGTAGGCCATTCTTATAAGGCTGAACCACTTTAAAATTTCTTTGTCTCATTTATTTTATCCGTGATTAAATAATTAGATATGATCTAATTTTTTACATCAACACTAATAATAACATTTTTTGTACAAAATGTCTTCATCTTAATGCGCTAACGGAGGCGACGAGGGATCCT
The DNA here is from genome assembly GCA_949130495.1 of Sambucus nigra. NCBI lineage: Eukaryota > Viridiplantae > Streptophyta > Magnoliopsida > Dipsacales > Adoxaceae > Sambucus > Sambucus nigra. The sequence goes on along the minus strand of OX422220.1, from coordinate 124,805,585 downwards.
TGGCCAGTATGCCCCCAAAATGGGGTAAATTGGGGTCCGTTGTCGAGCATAAGATGAAATTATTGACTATATCACTAGAGTTGCTGAAGGTGATCATTGGCCCGGGTTACACTAATTGGAGGGCCATGCCTAATGAGCTTAAGATTGGCATCTAGGGGGAGGGGGGTACTATAGGTATTGTATTTATATTTATATTTATAAGCAACTAACACTTACTTTCTTTTTGGTTTGTATTTGTTTGACATGAATAATTCGGCCTTCCCCCACATCTCCGTGACTCTAAATTGGAACAGTTAAGGGATCAATATAAGATGTGGAAGAAGAATATGAGGTCCCGGTACTTTGTGAACACCCGGGAGTCCATCCTGAGCGTACGTGACATCGTACCCCCGAAGGAGCCGATCTTATTGGCACAGTGGAAAATTTTTGTAGACAATGAAATCGATGAGTGAAAATTGGCATCTCTCCAATCGGGTATGGAAGACTGGGCAAAAAGTTTGGACGTGCACTACTTCGAGCGGACATCTTACGCCGAGGTGGAGCACAGGATGGTTAGTTTTTATTTTTATTTATTTTAGTTTTATGTTATTCTAATTTAGAATTACTTTGCATTACTTACTAATTATGCATTATTTTTTCAATATAGGGGGAGTGGACCTGGGGGTAGGCCACATAGACTCGATGACTGTGTGGAAATTTAGACGAATAAGGGAAATGAAAAGGAGGTGTCCCCGAGCGTCGCATCCATGATTGTAAGTTATAAATGTTAATTTTTTCTAATTACATTATAAATTTTTTTATTTACTTAATTAACTAATCATGTACTTTTTATCGTTTCAGGAAAAGCTTAAGGAAGTACATGAGTCACAGTCTGATGCCGACAAAGCATCTTTGCTACGGATGCACTCAACCAAGTGCTTGGGACGGATCGCAAGGGAAGGACTAGGGGTGGGCATGAGGGTGGGGAAGTCGAGGATCATTGGAATAGAGATGAGCAACATCGAGTTGGCACATAAGGTGGACACCCATGATGATAAGCTATTAAGGTTAGAGGAGATGGTATGTATTCCTTCATGATGCATCAGTTGGGGAGGGGAAGGAGAAGGAGAAGGAGAAAGGGTAAGGAGAAGGAGAGTGAGGTAGAGGTGGACGAGTATGTCACTACTTCATCACCGATACGCACGGACTCACCGCCATATGATCCATTTCCCATCTTGACTCTCGCCCAACGGCCTATGTCAACAATCGGTTGGTGTAGCGTGTTTCTTCTCGACATATATTGTGGGGAGAGGATAGCGATGGGGCCGTCCTTCCTCCCGAGTATGGTGGTTCATGGACGTCCACTCTAAGAAATTGAGGCAAGGTTGCTCGTCACGTATGTGGTGTTCGAAAAGGATAACTCGCATATGTGGTTGTGCGAACAATGAGACATTCAGCGAATTGATGGGGTTATCAATGCATATATCGTATGGCCTTCCTTCCTCCTCCAACCTGCTCAAGACCCCATGACATGACATTATTTATGTATTTTTTAGTTGGATATTGGATATTTGTATTTCTATTATATTTGTTGGTTTGGATATGGATATTTCTATTTCTATTTATTCGGATATAGATTATATATTCCATGATTTGGTACATTATTTCTATTTTATTTAGATATATGTTGTTTGGACAGGTATAATTTTTCTATAACAGGTACAAATATACCGTTGGGCAGTGGCAGTGGTCATACTGCCCAACAGTTTGTATTTAAATTTTTCTCAGAATTATCATGGTCTTTGATCGTGATAATTTTTTTAGGTTTTGTAACGGTCTTGTCTCGGCCTTTGACCATGACAAAACTTGTCAAGGTCAAAGACCGTGACATAACAGTGACAAGTCCGTGAAAAAGACAGTTGTCACCCCCAGACGTGTCACAGTCAAAGATCTTGACAAGTTTGACTTGTCATGATTTTATACCTTAACAAGTCAATAGTTTTGGTGTAGTGATAACAGACCATATTATCTACTCTTGGGAACCTTTTGGGGTCTGCTCCCCTTATGCGGAGTTTTTTGCTGGGGTGGTTTTCCTTACTTGGGTAAATGTTACGTCGTCTTTAGTCATCAGGACTACTTTCGACTCAGTCTTTACAATCTTAGGGAATCTATCGTTTAGATGTCTGTGGTGGTCCTACTTATATAGGAAGGTAACCCCTACCATACGAACGTAAGTGGCGATTAATAGTTTACCTAGTAAAGCCTATCAAACCCTTCATGTAAGCTTTATTCAAACTCCATATTAAAATCCTCTCATACTAAAGCGAATACTAAGAACATCCTTCTTCTCGTTCATATCAATCTCCCTCGGTGCAGAAAGAGAAAAATACTTGAAACTCCTTCTCATATTGGCTACCATATGCTTGTACAGATTAGGTATTCAAAACTATACTTCTAATGTCGTTACAAATGTTGAGTAAAAGAATTTATCCTTGATCCATAGATTAAGTACTTACTAAGGTGTTACGCTCAAAAGTTCCTAATTCTAGACCGAAGTCAATCTCATGCGTGGGATATATTACAAAGGAAATCCAAATAAGGAACCCTCCCGATACACTGTATCATAATTATACAAAGTACAAATTTTAAACGGTAAAGATCTAAAATAATCAGAGAACACAACGTAGAAAAGCGGTGGACGCACTCAAGATTCCTAGGACACAAGAACCTGGAATGTTTTGATACCGTTACATCCTAAAAAATCTAATGTAGATTGATCAGTTCTAAAATAAATAAAATCAGTGTCTAAACATTTGGTATCATTCTAAGCACGAATCAAAATAAAATAGAATGCATAATATAAATAACTGAAAATAAGAGTGATGAACCACAATAACTATGATACAATTCAACAAACATTGATAGAATCATCACAAACTACAAGTATCCCATGATAAAAACCCATAGAAAAAGTAGTAATAAAATTGACTCCATACTAAGGAACATAAATCCGATACGATAGATAAATAGATATGAATAAAAGAATGAGTACACAGGCTCAACATCTACATCCTATCAGAGTAGCAACTGAAAATGACATAAGACTGGATCATGAGTGAGCCAGTACTGGTGGCCTCTGTCCTAAAAAGATAATAATTCAATAATGTCAATAGCAAATCTTAGAAGTATAAAAATATAATGGTGTTTGGGGCTACAATATAATTACAGATCTTCCTTTCATATTTTCTTTTCTTTTGAGATATCCCAACCAAACAATCGAACTATCTCATGCGTCTACTCTCAAACCCAAGTGAACCCTATGATTACTTAGTATTCATCTCAGCTGAATATAGGTAAATGTTCCATTACGAAAGATATTATACATCTTAAGTATATAATATATCAGGGGAAAATTAATAATATCCATGTCTACATCCACATAAGTACGGTCTATACCACATACATCATAAATTGAGTTCTTGTGAGCCCTCATATAATGAAAGCTTATTCCTACCACCTTCGGGGAATGCTCACGCTTACTAGGCATAGTTATAGGTTGTTTCACACATATAACCATCAAAGCATCAGCAAGGGATAATCACCACACCTTTACACCTAGCCCCATATCCAAACGTTATATGAAAGTAACACCCCCTATACATCTCCATAAGATATAACAGGTACGGTCAGCAAGTAGTGTTCAGGGTAAAATGACTAAGGTAAAACTCATCTCTCGCACAAGGATACCCCCGTAGTCATCGTTGCTCGCTCCCCGAAAGCATATCCCCTCTACTATGAATCCCATGAGTACTCACACCCAGTATGTCTCACATAATACACAATATAATTTACCCAAGTTTTAAAAAGGTTATAAGTCTTACATCCATATAACAACTAACTTACCTTAATCTAAATAATTAAGCATAAATGAGTAAAGGTCTTATATCCGTAGCTTAAAATGTATATGTCTCCCAATTCCATCCAACCTTCCATTTTTTACCAATTTAGGAAAAAAATCCCAATTCTGCCCTAGTCGTGCGCATGACACTAAAACCTAGTCGTTCGCACGGTCCATGCGCATGGACCACAAATGTACCCGTTCGCGCAGCTAAAAAATAAAACTCTCCATAAATTCGGTCTTCTTCAACCTAAAACCCCTATTACGGCCCCTGTGTGCAAAACTACCATTAACGATCAATATTAAGGTCCTAGCACATCCTATGTACATTAAATTGTCATACAAACTTCATAAAACTAAACTTTATACTATCCTTACTAGTTTAGTTAATTTATACAGAGATTTCGATGTATATTTTAGAATTAAAGAATTATAACCCTAGATTTGAATGTCACTTTTATTCCGAAATTTCAAATCCATTCATGAAATAAGCAAGGGGATTTTAATTAATTCTTCACGTATAACTCAATCCTGATCATTACTATCCTTACAAGTTTAATTAATTTATACAGAAATTTAGAGGTATTTTTTAAAATTAAATAATTATAACCATAGATTTGAATTTCATCCTTATTCCCAAATTTCCAATCCATTCATGAAATAATTAAGGGGATTTTAATCAATTTTTTAATTATAGCACAATCCTAAAGTCAGTGTGTTCAATGTAACCCAAAATGATAACGAATTGTGCCAATTTCAGTTTATGGATGTAAAATAAATTTCACTAATTACATTAAATCCAAAGTCTATTATTTATTTATCTAAATCATGTATTTTTATGTTTGGAGTTAGAATATAATGAATAATTACATTCTAACACCAAAAATAATCATATTAATATACTAACTGAACTTGGCATGATTTGAGATATGAAGTCCAGTCCAATTTCCCTAATTATCTTCTTCTCAACGTCCAATTGTCCGTATTCTCTTCTTCTCCGAGTTGTTTCCTCTCTTTAGCCTCTCTCTAGTCTTAGGGTTTCTTCTCAAACATTTTAGAGTTCCAAAAACTATTTTAAAATTATTTATTAAATAATTATTAATTCATTACCATGCAATAATTCAGATTTGAATTTCAAATAATATACATATAATACAACACATATAAAAATATAAATAATGACATTACATGTCATTACAGGCACATATATTCATAAAAAATAAATTTTAATATTTAATTAATGTATTAAAATTACGAGGGTATTACAATAGGCATTAAGAGAAGTAATGTTAAAATAACTTAAATATCGATTTTATATATGATATATTAATGAATGTACACTTGTATCTCGTGATCTTTGAATATGTCTTTCTCTTTATTATAAATACCAGTTGATGATGCAATAAATAGCACCACCAGGTAAGGTCTTCCTAAGCTCAAGCTAGTAATAAAAATGGCAGCATAAGAGTGAATATATAGTAGAATGAGGTGAGGAGAAGAGAATGAACACTAGTATATAGGTGGTTCAGTCAATCTGGACTACGTCCACTGTGAGTGTGTGAGTAATATCATTAGATGAAGGAACTAATGGCCATAGATACAACCTCTCAAGCTCTCTCTCTCTCTCTACTGTAAATGCACCAAAGTTTATCTAGGGTTTATCATTATGGATACCTTTACAAGGTAGATGATGACATCTATATATAGTCCTTAGGGGGTGTAATGTACCCCCCAAGCATGTAATGAGCATGTGCATGTATAACGAACCAGTATGAGAATGACACTTGGTTGATCTTATGTAGATAATGATGACCTCAATATTCCTCCACGTAAGGGAAATGATTCGGTTATAACTGATTTGTCCACGTGTTCCAAACCTTGCATGTGCTTGTTAATGCTCGGCCCTGTGTCCTTGACTGATTTAACCTCGGCCTGGATGAGAACGAGGTTGGTGAAGTTCGACAGTGTTGCTTTGTCTTGTCTCTAACCATGACGACCTCAGCCAAGAGGGCTGGTTGAGGTTAGGTATGAGGTAGTTGTAACGTCGGTTGAGGTCGATGAGGACGTTGGCAGTTGATTAAGCCCATGAGACTTTACTGATCTCGGCTGATGGCCAGTCAAGGTTGGTTTATGAGGGGGCAACCTTCCAAAAGACGACCTTGCTGACGATTGACATAAGCTTCTTGTCAACTCGGTTGTGAGACTGGCCGAGGTTAGTGATTTGGAGTACGAGGGTGCACTTTGGGAATATCAATCACCCCTAGCCCTTAGTCTTCTATGTAAATTGATGATTGAGGGGTATGTGTGTTAGGTCGAGGCTGACTCTCCTTGGGTATCAATATTTTCTTGACACATGTCACTTACTGAAGTGAAGCGTATTCCCCAAGGTGAATATATTCTGACAGTTGTCTTTTGGGTTCCCTAAGGCAATGATGGGGGCATTGGGAATCGCGCCCCATCATTGGGTAGGTTTAAAACCCTCTTTTCTCTCCTCATTCTCTTTCTTCTTTCCATTTTCTCCTGCCCAAGCTTTCTGCAACTGTCTCTCTTCTAGCCTTCCATTGTTGCGCTGTTATCAAGGTTTCCTTCGCTTCCTAACCTCTTTTTCCCTCACTCGTGACTAGCCAGGTATTGTTTTCTGCCTCTGTTTTCCATTTCCAATCATTGATTTGCATTTTTAAATTTTTGACGAAGTTTTTCTTTTTCGGCAAAGCTTTGCACCACTGCTAAATGGTTATTAAGCTAGTCTTCTAGCGATTAGGTGGTTTTGGGATTGTTGTAGGCACCTTCAAGGTAGTTTCAGACACAAAACCCCCCTTTTTAGGTTTACCGGTAACTCTCCAGTCGTCTTCTCTGGCAACCTAGTTCTTGGAGGTTCTTGACATTCTTGGTGAAAACCATTCAGCTTCCTAATTTGATCTTTAGTTTAGATCGAACAAGTTGTTTACCCATTTGTAATTTGAGTCAAAGTGTAATGTGATCTCCCTTATGCTCAGACCCTTATACTAACTAATAGAAGAGTTCCCATCTCTTCGTGAGAAGAACTTTGAGAAAATTAGGCAAATAAAGCTACCCCAAGAGAAAGTTCGTAGGGCTTAGGACTTTCCCCTCAGACCCATCTTTCCTCCACCCCTGAAGGTTATATACCCTGAGCCGGTCGAACCTACTAAGCCTGCAGAGGTTCCTGAGGATCCTGCACCAATTTCTGAGTCTGAAACATCTTCCTCAGACCCCATGTCAACCTCTTAAGTAGGAGAATTTGTAGACTCTTTTGAAGAGGCTATGGACAATTCTCCTAGACAGGGTGAGGTTGCTGAGGAAGCCTAGGTTTCAAGTCGTGCCTCGTCTCACCAAGGTGCTAACACTTCACATAGGTCTTCTGATGTTTAAATCCTAGGCACCTCCCATTGATGACATTCCCCTGTCGGCTGTGCTTAGAGGTTCCCTAGAGGTGTTCCAACACCTGCCTATGCCGATATTATTGGGGATGGTGATGACAGTGAGGAGAGTGATCTTGATATGTCTGAGGCGTTCGAGTATGAGAGTACCATAAGAGAGTACAACCTTCTTACTTTTAGGCACCTCCATTCCATAAATTCTTCCATCATCCTTAGGAAACCTTCAAGGGATGAGAGGGCCTTTGATGACCGAGATGGAAAGATCTATGTTTATGAGCATATGTTTAAGTTGGGATTTCATCTTCCTATCCATCCATCCATCCATCCGAGTTATACTCTCCCATATAGAATTTTTCCCTTACCAACTATCCCGTAATGTCTGGAGGGTTATGATTGGGGCCATCGTCCTTTGGAGGGTTGTACACCACTCAAACCTTACAGTTGGGGTTTTCACTAGTTGTTATGTTCCCTCCTCTGCCAAAAACCACTCTAGCTATTACCACTTCTTAGCCAGGAAATCAGAGAAGAAAATGCTCTTGGTTACCCAAACTTCGAACCATAACTGGAAACCTCGGTATTTCTTTATTTTCGGGGCATGGGAATTTGGTTCGAATGAGGCCTCTGTAACTTCAGTTCCAAGGACCCTTCTGAGGTGGGGGAAGGTCTCCCTTGCTTCCAAAGACGACTCTGTACTTAACCAGGATAATTACAAAAACATTGAAGACCTTCGCAGTCAGTGCGAGAAGGGTCAGGTTGTTAAATATGAACATCTGATGACCCCCTATTACCTATCTCAGACAGGTTTAGGGGTGGTCCCTTGGAATAGCTTTGTAGGTCTTAATTTTCCTTACACACGTTGTACCTCTTATATTTTATATCTCTGGCTGACTAACTCAGAGACTTGTCTTTTGCAAAGTGCCTAGCAGAAATATCAGATGACCTTTGGGAAATGTATGCTCCTGGTCTTATGAAGTTAATGGAGAAAAGGGGTGGAAAAAATGTACCCCCACCTTCCAGCAAGAAGAACATCGGCACCTACAAGTCCGATGCTAATAAAAAGAGGAAGTCCACGGCCGACCCAGAGCATACGAGGCAGAGTAAGGCTCAAGCCAGGGATTGTGTTATCCCCATCTCTATAGACGATGCCTTAGATGCTCATCTAACTCAGCTTAAAATCAGTGATATCTTGATCGGCCACAGCCTTAAGGTTTTAGATTCTATCGGCACAATAATGACTGAAGAGGATAAGCGTTTCTTACGCTCATTGGACGTCCCGTTGTTGGCCGAGTTTTCTCTCCATAAGTCAATTCAGGTACTAGTTTTTTCTCATAAGTCATAAGTGTAACCTCGGCTTTTTGGAAATTATAGCTCATATATTCTTACCTCTGACCTTCTTTTGCAGGGTGTCTTATCTTTCCATCGCTTTGTTGATTGGACTCTGAAGAAGATTCCCCTTATAGAGAAGGGTCAGGAAGGGGAGAAAGTTCAGTCCTCTTTGAATGCAGAGGTTGAAAGGCTGAAGGGAATTGTTAAGGAGAGGTAAAACGACATATTTAAGCTCAAGAAGGACCATGACGTAGCTCTGAAGGCTAAGGATGATCCCCTTCAGTCTAAGGTTGATGCTGCAGTAAAGGGTGCTTTAGAAGATACTGCAGAGAAGGCCATCGAAGACTATAAGGTCTCTGATGAATTTTTCAGCTTTGGTTTTGAATATCTTGAAAGAGGTATCAAAGCGACCGATAAATGGGCGACCACGAAAGAGAGTAAGTCTGGTGTCTTGACTGCATCAGACTTTATGGGTCTCGCCTTTGGAGACCCTCAGTTCGCTCAGGCCTTGCAGGAAGTTGAGGAGGCTGATGCTGCTCTAGCAGAGAATGCTCCTCTCGAAGTCACTAAAACTGAAGACGCTGCCAATCATGATGATGGAGTTGAAATGACAAACATCGAACCTAACCAGACGACTGCAGCTGCAGAGATATAGGCCTTTTTCTTATAAAGCTTTTCAAAATTATAATTTTAATTTCCCTTTTGTATGTACCTCGTATTTTTGTGAACTCTGATGGCCTCTTGATATTCCTCATTTGTAACTCTGAATCTTTTTAATGATAATTGTTACTCCAACTTCTTCAAATTCTATTGCTTCATATGATGTTTTGCTTGAAAATTATGTCTTAAATGTTCAAGGTCTGAGGTCAACATATTATGATGTTTACCCTCATAAATTTTTACCAAACTAATGATGTTTAAGGTCTGAGGTCACCATATTATGATGTTTATCCTTAAATTTTCACCATATTATGATGTTTAAGGTTTGAGGTCACAATATTATGATGTTTCTCCTCAAATTTTCACCAAACTAATGATGTTTAAGGTCTGAGGTCACCATATTATGATGTTTAAGGCCTGAGATCACCATATTATGATGTTTTCCTCATAAATTTTCACCAAACTAATGATGTTTAAGGCCCAACGTCACCATATTATGATGTTTATCCTCATATTTCACCAAACAAATGATTTTTAAAAGGTTTGAGGTCACTAAATTATGATGTTTTACTTCATAGTTCAACAAACTAATGATGTTTAAAGGGTTCGAGGTCACCAAACTATGATCTTCTACCTCATATTTCACCAAACAAATGATGTTTAAAGGGTCTGAGATCACCAAACTATGATGTTTTATCTCATATTTCACTAAACAAATGATGTTTAAAGGGTCTGAGGTCACCAAATTATGATGTTTACCCTCAAATTTTCACCAAACTAACGATGTTTAAGGTCTGAGGTCACCATATTATGATGTTTATCCTCATAAATTTTCACCAAACTAAGAATAAGGTCTGAGGTCACCATATTATGATGTTTATCCTCATATTTTTCTAAACAAATGATGTTTAAAGGGTCTAAAGTCACCAAATTATGATGTTTTACCTCATATTTCACCAAACTAATGATGTTGAAATGGTCTGAGGTCACCAAACTATGATGTTTTACCTCAAATTTCACCAAACAAAAGATGTTTAAAGGGTGAGGTCACCAAACTATGATGTTTTACCTCATATTTCACCAAACCAATGATGTTTAAAGGGTTTGAGGTCACCAACTTATGATGTTTTACCTCATATTTCACCAAACAAATGATGTTTAAAAACACAACAAAAGTACCATCACAACATTACTATCTTTTCATTAACATCCTCTGTATAAATTGATACACGTATTACAAAAAGATAAGAATGGCATCATCATATGTAATATTTCTTTAAATGATCAACATTCCAAGGGTTGGAGAAAGGTTCTCCTTCAAGATTTTCTAGTCGGTAGGTACCTGGAATAACCTCGTCAATGACCCTATAAGGACCATGCCAATTTGGATGGAGTTTATTTTCCTTTTGCCACATCTTCTTTAGGCCTCCCACAACTATAGGCCTTGATTTCACCCTTTTATTGTAGAATTTCGCAGTTCTCTACAGTTATGCTTCATGTCTTATCTCTGCATCCTCAGTTCTTCCCTCGATCAAATCAAGATCAAGTCTTCTATCTTCCCCATTCCTCTGAGGGTCATAGGTCTAAACTCTATGAGTGTGGAGTTCTACCTTTGTTGGGATTACAACTTCTGAGCCATGGGCTAGCATAAATGGAGTTTCTCCTATAGGCCCATAACATAGCATATACCTCCTCTATCCATCTCCCTTTGGCCTCTTCAAACCTCTTTTTATCCAATCAAGGATTGTTCAGTTTGTGACCTCGGTTTGACCATTTGCCTGGGGTTGGTCAGGAGAAGAGAAGAACTACATGATCCCTACTCTTTCGTAGTATTTTTCTAAGGATATATTCTTGAATTAGGTTCTATTGTCTGAAATGAGGGTGTTTGGAAGACCATACCTACATATTATGTTCTTCCAGATAAATTGGTAGGTCTTCTGCTCAGTGATTGTAATCATTGACTCAACTTTCGCCCATTTGGAGAAATAATCAATTGCCACTATTAAGAACCTATATTTATTTACAGCTCTTGACAAGGGTCCTACCAAGTCAATACCCCATATTGCAAATGGCCAAGGGGAGCTGATAGAAGTAAGAGGTTGGTGTGTTTTCCTTATGCTCATCTATTTTTTTCCTGACTTTTCTTGACTCAACCTCTTTCGGATCTCGGAAGACGTTTCTGTTTGGTTCATCTTGCAGCCTTTTGACTAATTTCAACCTCAGCCTCTTCCGAGGTAAACTCGACTACAAAGTCTGCAAGTGACTTCCCCTTAATGGAAACCCTGGGTTGATAAATAATGTCATATTGCCCCAACTCAATGGCCCAGGTCATCAGCCTGCCTGACTTCTCATGCTTATGGAGGACCTGTCTGAGTGGGAATCAGTGAGGACAACTATAGAGTGGGCTTGGAAGTATGGCTTTATTTTCTTAGAAGCATGTATCAGAGCATAGGATAATTTTTCAATCCGAGGGTACTTATGTTCAGACCCTTGAAGATCCTTACTATTGAAGTACATTGGCCTTTGCACTCCATCATCTTCTCTTACTATTGTAGCACGAATGGATGAATCTGAGACAGCTATATATATATATATATATAACTTCTCCCCCAGAATGGACCGAGATAGGAGTAGAGGGGATCCGAGGTAGGACTTGAGCTCCTTAAAAGATTTGTCGCATTCCTCATCCCATTCGAAGGACTATCTAAGCACTTTGAAAAGAGGAAGACACTTATTTTTAGCTCTTGAGACTAACCTGTTAAGTACAGTAACTCGTCCGGTTAGCCTCTGAACGTCTTTGATGGTCTTGGGTGTCTTCATTTCCAGCAAAGCCTTGATCTTATCAGGGTTAGCCTCTATTCCCCTTTGGTTGACAATAAAGCCCAAAAACTTTCATGCTTCTACCCCGAAGACACATTTGGTCGGGTTAAGCTTCATTCTGTATTTGTCCATGGTATCAAAAGTTCTTTCAAGGTCGTCCACGTAAGTTTCGGCCTTCAGACTCTTCATCAACATGTCATCAACATACACTTCCATGGACTTGCCTATTTTATCCTCGAACGTCTTATTTACAAGACATTGGTAAGTGTCCCCTGCATTCTTCAGCCCAAAGGGCATGACCTTAGAGCAATAGGTTCCCTTGTCCGTAATGAAGGTTGTCTTCTCTGAGTCTGCTGAGTCCTTGAAGATCTGATTGTACCCTGAATATACATCCATGAAGCTTATGAGCTCATGTGCTGTTGTGGCATCCACCATCTGATTTATACGAGGTAGGGGAAAACTATTTTTTGGGCAAGACTTGTTTAAATCAGTGAAATCTATACACATCCTCCATTTTCCATTAGCTTTGGGCACAATGACAGCGTTAGATAACCACTCAGGGTATATGACCTCTCTGATGAACTTAGCCTCTCCAAGATTTCTAACCTCATCTCCGATGACATCATAATTTTCCCTTGAGTATACTCTTCTTTTGTGCTTGATGGGCTTGGCATCTCTTATAACATTGAGTTTATGACACATAATCTCGGGATCAATACCTGGCATGTCTGCATGGCTCCATGCAAAGATACTCTGTCTCTTCCTTAGCAGCTTTATTAGTTCCTCCTTGATCTCAAGTCTTAGGGCTTTGCAAACTTGGATGGGATTTTTTGGCTCGTCCTCATTGAGGATGATGGATTCTACCTCCTCCACGGCCTCTCCCTTCTTAAGCTTTATTTCATCTCTATGATCAAGTGTATCGATGTTTTACGTGGTTGTTGTCCTCTTATGAGCCTCCCTCTCTTCTGCAGAATTGAAGTAGCATTCTCTTATCGACGTTTGGTCACCTTTCACTTCCCCTACTCCATAGGGAGTTGAAAATTTTAGCATTTGGTGGACCGTTAAAGGCACGGCCTCAAACTCCTTGAGTGCTACTCGTCCTATGATGAGGTTGTAGGCTGAGAAGACGTTTTCATCCATCACAAAAAAAATAATTTTTCTGGTCAACCTCTTAGGCCATTTATCTCCCATTCCAACGTCCATTTCATACATACCCAATGGAAGAACCTTTTCACCGCTGAAGTCGATCAAGGGATGATGATAAGGGACAAGCCTAGCTCTGCTGAGGCCAAGGCTCTTAAAACATGGCCAAAACATAATATCTATTGAACTACCCCCATCAACGAGGATCCTCTGAACTTCACACCCATGCACCCTTGTGGTTATTACCAGAGAGTCGTCATGAGGAGCTAAGATAACCTTGAAATAAAGTCGTGGGAAGCCAACTATGAGGGTGTTCATATCTACCTTCTTTCTTTTCTCGTGTTTAACCTCTGCAGAGGCTAAGTTCACAACTTTGACTTTAGTAACTGCCTTACCCTCTGCCACATGAGCCTTGCGATCAGCTACCTCAGAGCTACCTCCTGTTAGTCCCCCACAGATAGTGTTCACACTGAAAGAGATCATACCAACCCTCTTCACTGGAGCACTGTCGTTTTTTGGTGGGAGGTTAGGGTCATCGCCATCATCATATGAATCATTAGCTCTTCTAGAAGGGACATCTTCTCGACATTTATCATTCCTTTTCTTTTTGGGTTCGTCTATTCCCCCCTTAGAAGATCTACCATCCACATACTTTCTCAGCTTTCCCGACTTCAATATCTTCTCAATCTCGTCCTTCAAGGCGAAGCACTTGTTAGTTAGATGGCCATGATCCTGATGGAACTCGCACCATAGATTCTTATTTCTCTTATGTGGAGGAGCCTTTATCTTTTTCGACCATCTCAGGTATCTATAATTCTTTATTTCGTTGAGGATATGTTCGCATCTCATAGTTAGAGGAGTGTAGTGTGCAAACTTGTCATCTGGAGTTCTCTTCTTTCCATCCTTCTTCCTTTGAAACTTCCCACTACTACTTCCATTCTCATCCTCATATTTTGCAGCCATTTATTCTTCTGGATTCATGACCTTTCCAGCTATTTCTAAGAGCTCGGCTATAGATGTTGGAGAGTCTTCAACAAGCTTCCAAAGTAGCTTTCCCTTCTGAAGTCCTCCAATAAGGGTTGTTATGGCTATGCTCTCTTCATAATCTTCTACCTCCATTTTTTCCCTATTAAACCTCGTGATGTAGTCTATGAGGCTTTCATTCTTCCTTTTATTTACATAAAGAAAATGAGTCGTCTTCTTCTGAGGTCTTACCCCCAAACAAAAGTTATGAATAAATCGCTCGGCCAAAATTTTGAAATTTTTAACTGAATTTTTAGGAAGAGAAGTGAACCAGATATGTGCAGCCCCAGCCAAAGTGCTTGAGAAAGCTTGGTACCTCATCTCATCAGAGATTGAATAGATTTCTACTATAAATTGATACATTTCAATATGATTGATTGGGTTAGTACTACCATCGTACTTGGGAGACACCACCAGGGGTTTGAATTTGGTAGGGGTTGCGAAGTTGACAATCCTTGCCAAAAATGGTGAGCCATCTGAGTACCCCTTCTGTAATGGGTCTTGGCTTTTTATAAGGTTCCCTATCTTCTTTTCCAACCTCAGAATAGAGTCATTCCATGGTTTGGAAACATCGGCTTGGCCGAGGTTATCCCCAACCACTTCTAAATGGTGAAATAAGGGTTCCCCGACTGTCGTGCAACATCAGATGTTGACTTCCCCCTGACTACAGTCTCGGTCATATTGGGGTCGGCCATGGTTAGGTCGATGTTCATCACCTCCCCGTCATGAGCCATCTATGCTTCTTGACCTAGATAGCCTTTGCCTCAGATCATTAACTGGGTCGAGCCCTTCAAAGGATGACCATCTACTTAAGCGATCAAAAGCTGACCCTCTTTATTGTGCATCACCACCTCGTCTTTCATACTACCCTCGGCTCTATTGTATAGGACGTACAGTGTTGTTTGAGACCTTATAGGGCTTCTAAAAGTCTACTGGAGCATCCTCTGCCTTGATGTCATCGTACCTATCCTCAGGGCAAGAGTTCCCTTGCCTCCCCAGGCGTAAACGCCTAGGGTTAGCAACATACCTCCTTCATTGAGGAGTAGGTTGATCTTTTCGCGGTGCTTGGGGTGGTCCCATGGCCTTAGGATGTGGTTGAACAGCTGTCGGAGTAATCATCTCTGGTGAGACCCTAGGTGGTCTTATTATATTCTGTCTTAGCTGGGCAAATTCCTCCTGCATCGCTTGCTGCATTGCGGCCAAGGACTTCAAGGTTGCTGCCACCTCAGCCATATCGGACAAGGGTGCTACCTGGATGGAACTAGGTCCTCCAACACCAGATGGTGGGGGAGGTGGTGGTAACTTCGGTGCCATGTGATGTGACTAGAGAGCTTGTAATAAAAATAATAGAGAGATTGATACCTAAAAGGACCTCTTTCAATGGTGACATAGCCTCAAACAAAGGGTGAGGCCTGGTTCACCACCAGAGTCTCCAGTGAGATTAAGCTGCGAATAGGAAGATATGAATCTTCTCGTTCCCACAGACGGAGCCAAAATAATGATGCAATGAATAGCACCACCAGGTAAGGTGTTGTTAAGCTCAAGTTAGTAATAACAATGGCAGCATAAAAGTGAATATATAGTATAATGAGGTGAGGAGAAGAGGATGAACACTAGTATATAAGTGGTTCAGCCAATCTAGCCTACATCCACTGTGAGTGTGTGAGTAATATCAATAGATAAAAGCACTAATGGCCATAGATACAATCTCTTAAGCTTTCTCTCTCTACTGTAAATGCACCAGAGTTTGGCTAGGGTTTATCATTATGGATCCATTTACAAGGTAGAGAATGACCTCTATATATAGTGCTTAGGGGGTGTAATGTACCCCCCAAGCATGTAATGAGCATGTGCATATGGATCGAACCAGTATGAGAATGACAAATGGCTGATCTTATGTAGATAATGATGACCTTAATATTCCCTCACGTGAGGAAAATGATTCGATTATAACTGATTTTTCCACGTGTTCCACACCTTACATGTGCTTATAAATGCTCGGCCCTGTTTCCTTGACTGATGTAACCTCGGTCTGGATGAGTACGAGGTTGGTGAAGTCCGACAGTGTTGCTTTGTCTTCTCTCTAACCATGACGACCTCGGCCAGGAGGGCTGGCCGAGGTTAGGTATGAGGTAGCTGTAACGTCGGCTGAGGCCGATGAGGATGTTGGCAGTTGAATGAGGCCATGAGACTTTACGGACCTCGGATGATGGCCAGTCGAGGTTGGTTTATAAGGGGCCGACCTTCCAAAAGACAACATTGCTGACGATTTCCATAAGCTTCTTATCAACTCGGCTGTGAGACTGGCCGAGTTTAGTGATTCAGAGTACGAGGGTGCACTTTGGGCATATCAATCACCCCCAGGCCTTAGTCTTCTATGTAAATAGATGATTGAGGGGTATGTGTGTTAGGCCGGGGCTGAGTCTCCTTGGGTATCAATATTTTCTTGACACGTGTCATTTACTAAAGTTGGCAAAGCCCTAAGACCTGATTTCCTTTTTGTTTGTACCTCTTATTTTTGTGAACTCTGATGGCCTTTTGATACTCCTGATTTGTAACTCTGAATCTTTTTAATGATAATCGTTACTCCAACTTCTTCAGATTCTATTGCTTCATACGATGTTTTGCTTGAAATTTATGTCTTAAATGTATAAGGTCTGAGGTCACCATATTATGATGTTTACCCTCATAAATTTTCACCAAACTAATGATGTTTAAGGTCCGAGGTCATCATATTATGATGTTTATCCTCAAATTTTCACCAAACTAATGATGTTTAAGGTCTAAGGTCACCATATTATGATGTTTATCCTCAAATTTTCACCAAACTAATAATGTTTAAGGTTTGAGGTCACCATATTATGATGTTTGTCCTTAAATTTTCACTAAACTAATGATGTTTAAGGTCTGAGGTCACCATATTATGATGTTTACCGTTAAATTTTCACCAAACTAATGATGTTTAAGGTCTGAGGTCATCATATTATAATGTTTATCCTCATATTTCACCAAACAAATGATGTTTAAAGGGTCTGAGGTCACTAAATTATGATGTTTTACCTCATATTTCACCAAATTAATGATGTTTAAAGGGTCTAATGTCACTAAACTATGATGTTTTACCTCATATTTCACCAAATAAATGATGTTTAAAGGGTCATAGGTCACCAAACTATGATGTTTTATCTCCTATATCATTAAAGAAATGATGTTTAAAGGGTCTGAGGTCACCAAATTATGATGTTTACCCTAAAAAAAATAATGTTTAAAGGGTCAGGTGGTGCTTTTCATTGCATCATCACCAGTGATATTCTTTAAGTATATCTTTAAAAAAAAAAAATTTTGTCTCTCAAAATTATATTTTCACAAGAATAGTAAACTTTTCAAATAAAATGAAATCAAAAGAGCACTATTCAAATGGATGAATAGTGGATGCAGATCCATTGTAGTCCTTGAACGTAACAGCGTTCCACGTGTCTAGAGTAGGTGCTGCAATTCATTTTTCCAACCATCCAAACCGTGTATCAAAGATGAATTCATTTTAGGTAACTTGTTAAAGCCATAAAAATGTGTTTGTCGGTGTTGTCGAGGTTTAAGGTGCAGATTATTATTGAGACATTGAAAATATTTTCTTGATGACCACTGTGTAATTTTACTATGTGAATGAGTCACTAGAAATAAATCACAGTCATGATTTCGTCTCATATTATTGAATCTCAAAACAATGACTAATACGAAGGTTTTACAGAATTGCACTTTTTGTGAATATGTGAAAAATCTCTCACAGTTACAAATAACACTTTTTAAATATCATATAAGGAATGTTTATAACATTAGAGAAAAAAAATTAAGATCCTTCTATAAATTAATAGAACGTGACATTATTTCAAAAAAAATATATCAAAAAAGTTCAACTACTTTTTGAATTATACTAAAATATTTATAATAGGAAAATTTTAAAAAACTAAAGTCCCAACAATTTATTACAATATCCGTTTATATGATAAATAAGGCGTGTCTGGGCATTTTAACATTAATAGTTATGTCTCGAGAAGTATATAAAAAAATGTTAAAAAATTAAAAATACGCCATAATTTAAGTATTAGTTAGGGGTGGTAAACGGACGGATACGGATCGGATACTTTGTTTTTTATATTCGTATTCGCTATCTAGATGCACTATCCGTATCCGCTCGAATACCTCGAATTCGAATAATATTCTTATCCATTTATATTGTTTAGCCATCACAAAAAATAGCTATTAAAAACGCTACAATATAAACTCTATAGAAAATTAGTAATAAATGAAGTACTAACCTTTAATATCCATACTCATAGATCATTTGTGTATCCACATTGTTTCCTTCAACCAGGATGACAATCAAGTTCCAAAAAAACCTGTTGATTAGTAGAATACGAAGTACATACAATAATAAAATCAACTAATAATGAAAATACTATAACAAGTAAATGATTTGAACTAAGTGCAAATAGTTTTGCAATATAACAAAAAAGTGGTGCCATAATACATAGTCAAGTTTGCAATGTCCATAAAAAAAAAGTGGTGCCACGATACATACTAAGAATTGAAATAACAATAAAGATTGTTTTTTCCAAAAACACCATCGCTCCATAAACAAAAAGTTTGCAACGTCTAGGTAGTCATCATTCAGTATACAGTATACAGTATACCTTGTGACCTTCAAATTATCTGGAAAAAATTATGAATTAATGAAAAATTATTTGACTACTTAAATTTTTTTAATATGTAATGAATAATTAATTGACTTACTTAGTTTGTCACAATTGATGGCAACTAGTCTTTTATTCATATAAGAGTCTCAACTGTCTATGAAGCCAACGATGAACGTGAGTCATCCACAATCCAACGTTCCCAACTAAAAGCGGACTCTGACACTACGGTCGAAACATGTATAGCTAGAATATCACAAGACATCTTTGCAAGTATTATATACTTTGGCCCATTAAGTTTCCACCAATTCAATATATCAAAATAAAGGTCATCTGAATCATCAAGAGGAAATAAAGACTCCTCTAAATATTGTTCCAACTCCATCTTTTGCACTAATGAAGTGCTGAAACGCTCCGTAATGTACCTCTTTAACCCTCCAGTAAATCCAACCCTCATTTGGTTTGTTATTTCACCATCACTATCACTTGTACGAGAATGCTCAAATATTGTGGGAGAAGAAGATGAAATATTTAAACTATTTACTCGCCATACAAATCAAATAAAGTTGCATGGACTCTATATATTAACTATCGGCCAAAGAACCATATATCTCATGGTAAGCAAATTGAACAAACTCCATTTTGTACCTAGGATCAAGCACTAATCCAAATGTCAACATCAAACTACAATCCTCCCAATATTTTTTAAACTTGACTTGCATCTTCAATGCCATCAAACGAACGTAGTCTACATTACTTTGTTGCCATTCCATCAACTGAAAATTAATTTGGCATACATCATTAAAGTAATAGTTTCTTGTTAGATATTTTACGCCAGAAAAATGATTTGTCATGTCATAAAATATTTTCAAACACTGACAGATAAGTTTACCACGCTCCCAATCTTGTTCACTTAGAAGCCATTGGTATTAATTATCTAATTTCGCTAAATGCTAAAATGCTTCTATCACATCTATAGCACTCTCAAGCATATGGTAAGTGGCATTCCATCTAGTTTGACAATCATATTCAACATTATTTTTTGAATTCAATTTGGTTTGTCGTAAAGCTATATTCCATGTGTGACTTCTTGGAAGTGACGAACCAGCATACTTAACACTGTTCCTAATCCTTTCAATAAAATGATCAATTACTTCCAACCCATTCTTTACAATTATATTGATTATATGTGCGGTGTAATGAGTGTGAAACATATCACCGTTTTTAAGAAGGGCTTTTTTTACCATTCAACCACAATTTGATATGATCAACCATTGGCTTATTATAGCTAGCATTATCAACTACAATAGTCATTAGTTTCTTATCAATATTCCACTCCAAGATTCTAGCCTTCATCCACTCGGCCACATCATCCGCATCGTGAGGACATTCAATCCAACAAAAAGCAATTATCTTTTTATGAAAATTCCATTCATCATCAATATAGTGACATGTTAAACAACAATAACCGGTGCCTTGATGCTTAGGAGTCCATATATTAGTGGTTAGGGTAACTCTTAAAGAAAGATTTTCCAAAACTTTGTAAAGTGTTTCTTTCTCGATCTTGAAACATTTTTTTAAATCATTTTTTACAGTAGCTCTTGAATGAAATTTGTATGTGGGGTAACAATAAGAAAGCCAATACATGAAATACTCGTACTTTGCTATAAGAAATGAATAATCGTGTCATGCAACCGTTTGAGCATATAGCATTCGCTCCACCTCCGGGTCAAACTTATGATTGCCAAACTTTGGAATTGGATCGGTGGGATACTTGAAACTTTCGAGAGTTTTTTGTCGAATATCACCACCACCATCTCTTGGTTTTGTTTTACATGATTTCCAATGATTAATTAAATGAGACGTCCCCTTCGAACTTCCTGCATCGAAAGTTATCTTATAATAATTACAAGTGGCGGTAACATTATTATCCGGATATATCTCATGAGAAAAGTGATTCCAAGCCTCAGATGTTCGCTTCTTGTTTACTTGTTTTGATGTATCACTGATTTGATTCTCACTGTTAGGTGGAGTAGGGAAGACGCATTGGTTGAAATATTTGTTCGGCTTGCCTCTTCTTCCGACATAATACTCTAATCAGGAATAACAAATTTAACAATCACACTACCATATGCTGAATTTAACAGTCACAGTACAAATTTAACAATTTCAGGGACTGTTTGTTTAACAAATTTTATAACATTACTAAATGAATAGCAAATGTACTAAATGAATTTCATAATCACAAAACAACATACCAAATGAATTTCACAAATTTTGTTTACCAATCACAGTACAAATTTAACAATCACGAATAACAAACGTACTAAATGAATTTTAGGGACTGTTTGTTTGATTATATAGCATACCAAATTTAATAGCATACCAAAAAAACCTTGATGTCTAAAGATAACCCCATAATCCCTTACTGTCTAAAGAATCAGACGTTACTAAAAAAACCAAAAAAAACAACCAAAAAGAGGAATCTACTTCTGAATGGACTGGAGAACAACCAAAAAATGGAATGGAAAACAATCACAGTACCATAAGTTGTATACCAGATCCAACCAAAAAAATGGAACGAAAAACAAAAGCAGAATCCCGTATACTAGATCCAACCAAAAAAATATTACCTGTTGGATAGGGGAAGTGACTGGAAATTGGTGGGACAGAGGAGGGAGGCAGCGACCAGCGAGACAGAGGTGGGAAGGGTTTTGGCGGCTGGACAGGAGGGAGAGAGGGTTTCGACGGGACATGATCGAGAGAGGGTTTGAGCGTGTGTGTTTTTGGCAAATGGGGGCAAATCGATTTGTGTTTTTAGTTTATTAGGTTAGATTTTAAAGTTTTCATAATTAAACTTATACCCCCAACTTTTATTTTAAGTGTTAGTTGATACCTAAAATATTATCTAAGTAATATTTTAAACTAATGTTAGACGGATACGGATATTCGATAAAATGGATACTCCGCATCGGATACGGATTATCCGTGTCGGATACCAGGACTATCCGTATCCATATCCCTTTTCTCGAATATTTTTATAGAGTATCTATATTCGTATCCATTTTTATTTTTTTGGATAAATATCCGCAAATTCGGATTCAGATATCGTACGGATGCGAATTTTTGAATATCCGTTTACAGCCATAGTAGTAGTATTGTACAATAAATTTGCATGAGTTTCTTGATAATTTTTCAACATATGCGTAAAACATTTCTCTAGAATATGCAGTGAAGAAATTTTTCATTAGGATATTTATGTGAGGTCTTCTTAATTATTTCATTCCACATTTTGGAAAAGTAATATCTTCATTATACTTTTAGACCCTAAAAAGTGAAAATTAGGAACCATTTCTACAAAACATGGTATGGCTCTAGAATTCAGAGTACGATGGAAATATAAAAATAGGGACTATTTTTATCAAATATATATTGATTGTCCTAAAAGCTTAACTACTAATATTTTAAATGCTAAGTCTACAAAATCTATTTTCTATAAGTCCAATTATTTATTTATGTATTTATTTTTATATTACAATAAATTATTATAATTTTATGTTTTCCTTTTGTCTATTTAATCTAATTGTAGGGGAAAATATTAAATTAGTTATGCCGATTATGTGAAGCTTATCCCCCATCGTATATTGATTTGGCAAGACAGTATGACTAAACTATTTATCTGTTTAAGATTTAAGTGTGCGTTTGATTGCAAACATAGAAAATAGTTTATTATGATGAGAAGTTAGAAAATGAGTGGAAAAATATATAAATTTTTGGTCTCACTTTTTTTATTTTTCATGCAAACCAATTGTTTAGTGAGTAGATAAGAAATATTTTCCACTAAAATGAGGTTTGAGATGGAGCACTTGTTATGTGAATGAGTGTTCTTCTTATATGAAGTATTCACGATCAAAGTACTACAAAAAAAAAACATGAGTCAAAACAAATATTTTTCATGCAAAAAAATTTTGTATCAATCAAACACATCCTAAGTTTATCCCCTTAACTAAATAGTTCTTTTTTCTGTTCAACGCAATAATGCCTAACTGAGAAAAATAAGGAGGCGTAGAATTTTCTTAAGTCTCTCACAAATAAGGAATAAAAATCAGGTAAAAACGAAACAAAAGATCATATGGGGCAGGGCCAAATATTCTATATAGTCCCTTCCTTCATAGTTCTCAATTAGTAGTGGCAAAATGTGCTCAAAAGAATAAAACAATTCATATTAATTCAGTCATTTAAATACGAGGATCATTTTTAAAAGCTACAAGTTAAATATGAGGCCCATATTTAAAACTTAGAGTCAAATATGGAGCCCATATTTGAAGACTATGAATCAAATATAAAGTCCATTTTTAAAAGTTACGAGTCAAATACAAAATCTATTTTTAAAAGTTACGAGTAAACTTTTTTTTTACATATATTTAAAATTATAATACTTATTTGGGACGAAAAAAATGAATTGACCCAGCTCATATTCAGCCTGCCCATATTAGGCTCAATCCATATTTAGTCCAACTCATATTTGATCCACCCACACACATTAGGCCAATCGATAATTTTGCCATTACTATTCTCAACACTAGAATCGTAGCACGCGCTACACACGTGCCATTACTAACATAACTATTTGGTAGTTTATCTCTTTGTAAATTACTATAACCGTTCACTAAAAATGGATATGGTGAGATTGGTGTCAGAACTGGGAAACATAACGTTTCCTTCCATATATATATATATACACACAGTCCTGCTCTTGTGCGGACTCGTCTGCATTTTAAGAATGCGGACCGGACATGTGTCACCTGACGGTGAGCCCAAATAAGAGAGAGAGTGTGCCTATAATTTATGCGATAATTTTTAGGTGCACCATTAGGTTACACATGTCCGGTCTGCATTCTTAAAATGCGGACTAGTCCGCATAAGAGCATTATATATATATATATATATATATATATATATATATATATATATATATATATAGAGAGAGAGAGAGAGAGAGAGAGAGAGAGAGAGAGAGAGAGAGGATCAAGTGAGGTCTCCCTGTTTGAGGTCCCTGAATGAGGTCCATTTTTTTAAAATAGTAAAAAATATATTTTGGGGCTGGTTTTTTTTCTGTGATTTTTAAACATTTCAGTAGGACCATAAAAAAATAATCAACTCAAAATGATTTTTTTTACTATTTTAAAAAAATCGGTCAAACCTTGTTAGTTTTTTAACAACTAAAAAACTCACACAGTTTGACCAATTTTTTAAAATAACAAAAAAATTCATTTTGAGCTGATTATTTTTTTATGGTCCTACTGAAATGTTTAAAAATCATAAAAAAAAATCAGTCCAAAAATATTTTTTTTACTATTTTAAAAAAATGGACCTCATTCAGATTCTTCAAGTTGGGACCTCACTTAATCATTTTCGTGTATATATATATATATATATATATATATGGGTTATAAACATAAAATTAAAAACCAACAGATTATGGGCATTGTTAAGGACATCTCAAAAATTTCTCCCCAACATCAATATTTTACTCACACTACAAATTAAATAAATTTTTATTCTAAATACTAAGAGCCACCATCAAGAGTCAAAGCAAGATTTCATGATGATTCGTCATCGTGAAAATGAGTTTTTCACGATAAGAAATGACCGTGGAAGACTTTCCACCGTGAAATTCCACAATGACTTCTGACTGTGAAAATAGGTTTTCCACGATATAAAGTTATCGTGGACTTCCTATCGTGAAAAGTCCATTTTCACCATAACGGCTCACTAGTAGTAAAAAAATGTGGCCCAAATAATAAAACAATTCATATTAGCCCAAGCATCTAAATATGGAGCCCATGTTTAAAAGGTATGAGTTAAATATGTGGCTCATATTTCAAAGCTATGAGTTAAATATGGGGCCCATATTTGAAAGCAAGAAATCAAATATGGAGCGCAATTTTAAAAGATACAAATCAAATACAATACTCATTTTAAAAAGTTATGAGTAAAATATGAGTTTTTTTTTAGATATACCTCGAATTGTAATACTTAATTTAGTAGAAAAATAATGGGTTGGCACAATTCATATTTGGTCCGTCCATATTTGGCCCGGCCCATATTTAACCCAATCCACATTTAACCCAACCCATATTTAACCCGCCCAAATTAAGCTCAGCCCATAATTTTACCAATCATTTTAAATTTTATGCCATATTTGAGTGATAAAATTGGGTTGCCTTTAACCTCACCGAAAAATTATAAGATGTTGTGAAATCTTCCACCTTAGACTTAAGATCGAATGTA
This sequence comes from Sambucus nigra, assembly GCA_949130495.1. Classification (NCBI taxonomy): domain Eukaryota; kingdom Viridiplantae; phylum Streptophyta; class Magnoliopsida; order Dipsacales; family Adoxaceae; genus Sambucus; species Sambucus nigra. Next base: position 124,780,353 of record OX422220.1, on the reverse strand, counting down.
ATATGAGGCCTCTCTCCTCCTCCCTCCGCGCACTAAAGGTCAAACAAAGTTAATTAAGAAAGTAATAAAACCATAACAATCATAGGCAGACCTGAAGTTAACATAACTCTCGCAACCCATACACTTATTGCTAGTATGTTCTCGACTTTTCTTTATACTTTATATGTGAATTTATTGATTTATATTTAACTTTGGCAACAGCGCAACAACTTTGCACAAAACACGAATATTAATAATCATTTTTTCGGTTGGCCAGTTCCAAATTAATACCGGCCTTTCTTTTTTGGACGTAACTTAGGAATCAAATTTCATAATAGTGAACAAATCATGATTTTGATTGTTAATGGAGTATATCCTAAAATATTGGAGTCTTAAAATTGCGACCAGGTACCCACACTATAATTAAACTTAAACCAAAAGTTATGATAAGAATTTAATCCCGGCCTCGTTTGGTTCGCGATAATAACTAAATTGCAAAACACGACACGGAATTGACACGATATGTGTTGTTCGTGCCGGATTTTTTTTTACATCAAGTCGTGTCATGTTGTACTCGTATCAAAATTATGAATCTAGTTCGAGTCAAGATTATAAGTCGTATTCATTTTAGAATGAAAATATTTTATGCACCAATATTTTAAAAGAACCATACTATTAAACATAACATTTTTAATGCAATAGGTAAATCACATGTATGTACAGGAGGCTTAGTTACTTAGTTAATGCTTTAACAAGCATGAATACAGTCATAGAATGCAAAGGCCTTCGTGTATCCAATATGGCAACATCATATAATATTAGGGGCTTTAATTAAATCAATCCCTTGAAAACCTATTTATATAGGATCAGCCAAAGCGATAACTTGTTAGTATCTTAAATTCATAAACTTTTTAATTAATTAACGATAAATCCAAACGATATAGTTACACTTATTATTGTAAATATAATTACACTTACTAAGTAAATACAATTGTAATTGTAACTTTATCTATATTGGTAAGTATAAATATATTTACATTAATAAGTATAATTATATTTATATTCATGTATCTATATTAATAATTATAATACACATGAATTTATTGAAAAACTTATTTTTAAGTTGTCATTATAACACGTCTAATGATTTATCACCATGTCTCCCGCAATATTATTATACAAGTCTTTTAATCCTATTCATGTAATCAATGTCTTCAAAATTGTCAGGAGCCAAGGATAAGAAAAAAACAGTTACGTTAAGAGTCTAGACAATTCGTAGTAATTAACGTAGGAATAATTGCTTGGCATGCAACTTTCGTTTAGAAGTATTGATGAGAAGATGCCTAATGCCAAAAAAAAAAAAAAAAAAAAAAAAAACTGCCTTCCTGATGAGTAGCAAGTCAATGCCGTAAGGTAAAAGTTGATGAAAATTTTGAAAATAGTGACGAGACTATATAGGATTTGAGGACAAACTTTGTAATTTTATATGCTTATTATCGGGGGGTTTTTTTTGCCTTTGAAAAAAAAAGTGTCTTTAAGAATGTTCATGAAATAATTAAAATTCCATCTATATTGATGAAATTTGAATCCACTTACTTCCCACCAATTTGATAATATGATTTTATTGAAATTTACATTTCTATCTAACTTAACCTCCATTCCTAAAAACATGTTAATCAAATTTTAGGGAGACGTGACGGATACTTCGAAACAAAAGGACCTTAAAGTCAAGTCTTAAAAACATGTAACCATTTGTTAACTACTTGTTAATTATGGGACTAACATTATTCAATATAAAATTTTGTAGTGTGTTCTTCATTACAAGGATTTATTTTATCATATCGATTATATATTTTTAAGACTTAAAATAATATTAATTATGGATATAGGACAACAAACATTTTGTTTTCATTTTTAATTCTTATTTTCAAATTAAAGGGATACATGACATGATGTGATTGGTTGACGTTTTATGAATATGGGTCCGCGTCAGCGGCTTTATTCAAAAATAGGGACTAAAACTATAAATAAAATATTTATTATCATATTTTCAAACTACATATTACAATATGTCCTAAATTTATAAAGCTCCTTTATCATATCATGTAGTGTCCAAATTAGCTTTAAGCACACCTTAATTATTCTATGTTCGCTATTTATAACTTCCCTTAATCAACCATTATCTCCAAGACCAGTGAGAGTCTTGTCTACATGGACCTATAAATAGCTCTCCCATCTTTCTCTTCTTATTACACAACCTAGAGAACTCTCTCTCTCTCTCTCTCTCTCATTCATATATATATATATATATACACAAAAACACAATCTCAATTCTCTAAGAATGGAAATAGCACCAAGACCAGCGGTTATAGCGAAGAAGCTATGGAACAAACTAAGAATAGTGTTCTACATGTTGAGAAAAGGCCTCTCAGAGAGCAAACTTTTGATTGATCTTCAAATAATGCTCAAACAAAGCAAGCTGGCAGGCAAAGCCATGACTGATCTCATGCACCATCATCACCACCACTACTCCGCTTTTGGTTGCCGCTCCAACGACGCCCACGTGTCCTTCATATCACCACGGGAGTATGAGTTCAGTTGTAGCAATAGCCCAGCCCATAAGTCCTACTACCCCAAACGCAAACACCACCGCCGTCACAACGACGTTAACATGGTTCAAACGGTGTTTGATATGTTGAGTAAATACGAGACGGCAGAGGCATCACCGTTAACGTTACCGGGGTTTGGGAAAAGCCCAGTGGTGAGGCAATTAAGGGTGACAGACTCGCCGTTTCCGTTAAAAGAAACGGAGGAGGATACTCAAGCTGTTGATATGGCAGCTGAAGATTTTATTAAGAAGTTTTATAAAGAGTTGAAGAAACAAAAAAAGACTGCTGCTATAGAATCACCATCACCGTATCACAAATGGGCTCGTTGATTTTAAAACATAAAGTATATGAAATATGTACAATAAATTGTAGCTTATTTTTCTTTCATTATATTTTCTCTCTGTCTCTCTACTTATTTTTCATCTCATTTTCACGTTTTCTAGGTAACTTTCTATATTTAACATAATGTTAGTGTTGTTGGAAATAAAGAATGATTATGTGAGTTTTTCTTCTTTCCCATAATGTTCGTATCTATTGAGGAGAATGTTAAAGAGGTTTGTATTTGGCCACACAAGTGTAGGTATTGGTGTGATAAAGAGCTTTTCAAAGTTGGTGGGTTTGGAGCATCGTATTCATTAGGTTTTGGAGGATTTAATTTTGTGACTTTTGAAGTTTGTAAGGGTCTTTCCTGCTTGTGGTTTTAGTTGCTTTAGATCGTTCAAGTAGTTGGGAGGTCACCTATCATACACAAGCGAGAAAGACACGAGAAGTAAAGTTTGGTTGTTAGTTTCTTAATTCGATGGTAAATCGTGAAGGTTGGGATTAAACATAATAATTAGGAATTAATAATACTTTTTAGAAATTAATTATAAGGATAAGTTAAAACAGTTTTTTCAATAAGTACATGCGTGCTATAATTATTAATGTAGATACATAGATATTGATACAATTACTCTTATTAATGTAAATACAATTATATGTGTAATTGTATCTAAATTAATAAATGTAAGTGTATTGTTTGGATTTATCGTTAATTGATTAAAAAGTTTTGAATTTAAGATACAAATAAGACTCTCGGTTGGACTGATCGTATATAAATAGACTTTCAAGGAAATTTACTAGCTAAAACCCCTATTTATATACAATAAGATGGTCTAACTACTAATATGTGATAAATTGATAATATTTGTGATGGAAAAATGGAGGAACCAACTTTATTAATAGTTAATGCTTAATATTTTGATTATTCCACCATCAAAATATTTTTACACACTAATCATGTTATCTTATTTATTATTATAAATGAAAATGTATATTATATGTTCATATACATATATATTGATATTTGTTGACAATGATTGAGTTTACAACTTCATTTTTAAGGTTTATGATGTAAACTACATGTGAAAAGGCCCAAGACTAAAACAAACACACAACTAAAGACAAAAATTAGAATTTCTTTATATCTTTCAAATTTAGTTTTTTTTATAATTAGAATACCAATACACCAATCAGAGAATGACACCTCGCTTTAATACTAATTTAACATAAACTACATATCAAAGACCCAAGACTAAAATAAACACACAATTAGAGAGAGATATTAGAATTTTTTTATCTCTTTCAAATGTAGGCTTTTTTATAATCGATTCACCAATATACACAATGACATTAGCTCATCGGGGAGTGTGTGTGGTGGTGTGTGACCTCCATTGCATCAATTCGAAGAAAATTATGCAAGTTGAATCTGATGAAGGATTATTACGTGGCGTAAACGACATTCCACAAGTTTAGAGTCGTCACTGCAATGAACGCGTTGAATGATTCAGTGTGAGCCAACCAATTAGTACTACCAAATTTCCGTCTGATGAGGACCTATTGCAAGCAGTTGCAATGGTCACTATCCCATATCGACGACCAGTAGAAATTCCTCCAAAATTTCGACCCCTTTTCAATGCAAACCTTCTTCGAACCCTAATTGCTACGAACCCTAGACTTGCAATACCCCTCCTTAACCCCTCCAATTTATGATCAAATTCACAACCTCACCCCAAAGTGCGAAACACCATGAAATCCTACCCCCAACTTACTGCTTAGGATCATTTTCATCATCGTTTGAGAGAATATGACAAATTTGATGTTAATTCGGAAGAAAAAATCGAGTTTGATGATAGTGAATCTAAAATTAAAACAGATGAAGATGAGAGCCTAAAGGAGGACAACCATCACTACAAGAAATTTCAACTTTCGCAATAATATTTAATGACATAGTCAATTTTTATTGCCAAAAGTAAACTTTTTGTGACAAAATATCATTTGTGTTGCCAAAGGACAACCTCACCCTTTACTTTTGGCAATACAAAATAACTGTTGTTGTCGAAAATCAAATTTTTAAGTGTGAGTTAGCTTTCGTCAACACAAGTCTTTATTGCCAAAAGAGGGTGGCTTTGATAACATAATTTATTGTTGTTAAATATATTTTTTGATTTCTTGTTTTATTAAACTAAATAAACTTATTAAAAGAAAACCTAAAACCATCCCACTACATTTCATTCTCTCTTCCTATCCATATCTCTCGACCCTCCTTCATTTCCCCTATCTCCCGACTGCTCAAGGACTCCCATCGCTCCAACCGAAAGTTATCGCTGGAATCTCTCATCAAAAACTCTCGCTGGTATAGTTTTTATGTCTCTTTCTTGTACGATCACACACTCATACATATACATATGTGTTTACACACACACACACACACACACACACACACACACACACACACATGTAAGGCATGTTTTTTTCAAATACATATCTCATATTCTGAATCAATGGATTTGATTTAGAATTTTTATTTCATATCCAATTGGGTTTCACCTGATATATTGCTTTCTTTGATTAAATTCAATTAATTTTGATTTGAGTGTTGTGTTTGTATCTGATTGTTAGTTTTATTAGAATGAGTGTTCATTTTAATATAAGGTTCTTCTTACGGAATTAGGAATTGGGTAGTTGTTAATTTTGATTTGAATTCTTCATTGGTTCTTCTTATGTGTTTATATTTTCATTGATCTGTACAAAAATAGGGATTATTTCTCTGATTTGGTATTTTTTTTCCCAACCTGTGGTGTTTGTACGAAATTCGGGGTTAACATTATGTGGTTTAGCCTATATATGTTATGAATACAGTGTGTTTATTTGTTTGAAAAGCCTCCTTATTGGTTTGGGATTTACATATATGTAATAAGTTTTTGTTGGATAATAACTTTTTATTATTAAAAAGTTTTTGTTGGATATATAGTCATGAGGTAAAAAATGAGCTAAATATATAGTTTCAACTTCAAAAGTGTATTGTTACAATTTGCATCATCAATGGAACATTTGTAACTTGTGATTTTCATGAACTTGAGATAATGGTATTGTTGAAGGGAGATAGTAGTTTTCATGAAAATTTGTATCCATTGAAGAGGGAAATAACATTGATAAAGGGAGATAATAGTATTAAGTAGTAGTTTTTAATTGGTAATAAAATGTGGTGAGCAATATAAATTTTAAAACATCAATAAAAAGTATGGTAAATTATACATAACTATAAATCTCGTAAGTTACACATAGTGCGCATAGATACTGGATTTCTAGTTCTTATGCATACGCATTCAATAGAGCTTAGACCCCTTCAAGAGTTATGACCCTTGTAATGAGATCTCTCGAATTGTCCCGTTTGGACAGTTTGGGATAGCTTAGTTTCTGTATAATAATGTACTTAGTGGCTTAAACTTATTACCTTTGGGAGAACTTTCGTTGCCATCTCTTAAGGTTCGCTGCGTACATACTAGATTGACGCGGTGTTGAGTGTTATTTCAATTGATAAATTGAAATAGCACAAACATTTGAGAATCTATGTCATGTACTTATAGAACTATGGGAAGATGATGTCGAATTTTCCTCAAATTGGAACAATGTGGATGCGCTGCTAAGTGTGTTACAGAAACATGCGGGCTTGAATGGGATAATACCACTCACCTTTTAGAGAAAATGGAGGATATATGATTCATATTGAATCTTGTGTTAGCAATGCAATTAAATCATATTGTTTTATATGATATACACAAGGAAAGAAATTGTAACTGCTAAGTAAAAGTTAATCCATCTTTTATTGTTTATATACTCTCTAAATAAGAAAATATGGGGGGATTCGATAAGAGTTCAAATTATATTGCTTTGTATGAAATACACAAGAGAAAAAGGTAACTTTTAAGTAAAATTTAATCCATCTTTTATTGTTTATGTAATCTCTCAACAAACAGATATGGAAGAGATCGATAAGTGTTAGTAACACTTAGGCATAGAGTAGGTGAGCGGTATCGTGAGGGAGAGAAGTCTTTTATTGACAGAGAAATGGACAAAGAAAACAAAAATGGTACAATCCAATACCTGTGTGAAAATTATTGTAATCATTATTGGCACACTGACCATGTTGTGATTTGTCATTTAGTATGATGTGATATAATGGAAAGTTATAAGAACTGGGTGCATCATGGAAAATTTATGTCGCAACATCAAATCGATGAATCTGAAGGTGACACAGATGCTGAAATTGGTGATAATAAAGACAAGGATGATGATTTCGCTGAATTAATAGAAGACTATTATAGGGGGGCTTATACGGAACGTGATGGAGAACGCGTATGATAACACCAAAACGAAAGATGTGCAAAATATTGAAAAAATACTAAAGGTTGCCCACTATAAGGTGTACTCGGGCTTCAAGACATATACGTTATTGAAATTTATGATTACAATGTTTCATTTGAAGGTTGTGGGTAAATGGAGCAATAAGTCATTTTACATGTTGATGGATGTATTAGTAGATCTTTTGCCTGTAGGGAATTTGGTTTCGAAGTCAATTTATGAAGTAAAAAACCTGCTACATGAATTGGGCTTTGGATATAAGACAATCCATGCATGTCAGCATGAGTGCGCTCTCTTTTGGAAGGAGAATGCTTCTCTTGATAATTATTCGATATGTGGGGAGCCTAGATACAAGACCAATTATGCCAATGTTAAGAAGACCCCTTAAAAGGTACTACACTACTTTCCATTGACACCTAGGTTGCAAAGAATATTTATGTCAAGGAAGACGGCTATGAACATGAGATGGCATATTGATAAGCACGTGGATAATGGGATAATGAAGCATCCAACCGATCATGAGGAGTGGAAGGACTTTTATCAATGTTATCCTGAGTTTTTTCGGGATCCTCATAATTTGAGGCTAGGCCTGGGCACTGATGGATTCAACCCTTTTGGGAACATAAGCACCTCTTATAGAATGTGGCCTATGGTACTGATGCCATATAGCATGCAACCTTGGAACTACATGAAGGATCTATTTTTCATGATGACTTTACTTATTCTCGGGCCTTATGCCCTAGGAAAGGAAATTGATGTTTACATGCAACCGTTAGCCGATGAGTTGAACGAGTTGTGGGAAAATTGTGTACTCACTTATGATAAGTCTAGTCAACAAACTTTTCATATGCATGCAACTATAATGTGGATGAAAAATGACTTTAATACCTATGGTAACTTATATGGGTGGGGTAAGAAATGTTATCTTTCTTGTCCCCCATTTAATGAGGATACATTATCTAAATGACTGGAAAGTAAGATTGGCTACTTAGTCCATCAATGTTACCTGCCTAAGGACCATACTTAGCAAAGGAGTAAGGAATTTAACAATATGTATGAGAATTAAACTCGATCCTTAGAGTTACTAGTGAATAAAATTAAAAAATAATTGGATTTCTTATCAACTTTCAAGTTTGGAAAGCATCCGAGCAATAATAAAAGACCTCATAACCTAATAGAATTGAATTGGACAAAGAAAAGGATCTTATACAAGCTCCCGTATTGGAAAAAACTAAAGCTTTGTCACAGCCTTGATGTGATGCGCATTGAGAAAAATATATGTGACAAATTTCTCGGATGTAAGGACAAAATTTTCAATTGAGTCCATTATATGTTTATTTAACTTATTCCCGGAACAAAACACATTTGAGTCATAGGTAGATTTTTATTATCACAATCTCACACAGACTATGACGTATTGAAATTTATTAAAGACGTTGCGGCAAAACTTCAAAGATTTATCATGTCGATTTTATGGTGAATATTTCATCTTCAAGTAAAATTGCATTCCGAGATCACTCAGGTATGAATGTGTTATGTTAATGGGACTCAAAATATATTTTTATATGTTTAAGGATGTTATTTTATTAAGAAAATGTTTTTAAAATGTTTTTAAAATGTTTTTAAAGTGTTTCAAAATATTTACACTTCGTTTTACTCTGATAAGGATGATTAGCATTGTATTTTATACAAACTCTATTTCACTATGTCGCTTAAACGACATTAGTAGTCATTCGAACGACATAGCCATCTCGTTCGAGCGACAGCTAAAATCGTTCGAGCGAGCCGACGCCTCAAGATATCTATTTAAGGCGTGATTTTCTCAAAATTTCGTAAGTGTGCCATCTGAAAAATGTAATACCCCGTATTTTTAATGACTTTTAAAATGGGATTAATTAGAATTAATTTTGATATAATTAAAATTAATTCGGATTTAAATATTACTCGAGAATAAAGTAATATGTGATTTATGTTGAAATTACTTAGTGATTAAAGTAATATATATGATTATGACTTTATAATTTATAAAATTATCCCGAATTATGTGTACGACAATTATGGTAATTAAGTCGGGACGCGCATTTAAGTCGTGTCCGGATTATAATTTAATGAAATGAAAATGAATTATAATGTCATCTGAATGGTCGTTTTGACTGCGCCTAAGTATCCGGAGGGATTCAAATAGTCAAAAAAGTCTACTTGGATGTTTGATTTGGGTCTCAGTGCACTTTGGAACCGAAAGGACACCCCAGAGGGGTATTTTGGTCATTTTAATTGGGAGGTGAATAGTAAACACGAAAATTGGATTTTATTGCATTAGTGAGGAGATTATAGAACTTAGGTTCATTCACCAAAAAGCAAAGGAAAGGTCTTTGAGGAGGGTGAGGGGTTTTTCCAAGGAGATGAAGAGGTTTTTGAAGCAAACCAAGGGACACCACCTTGCACCACCAAGAGCCACCACCACCACCACCGGAGGCTGGATGGAAAAACGAAGGACCACCAGTGGACAATCATCCCCAATGGACCAGACCTACGAATTAGAGGCAAGTAATTAATTATTGCAATCTTAGCTTTTATATTGTCCATATTAGGATAGTTAGGAAAATTCTGAAAAGTTGCATGAACAATGACAAATTTGTGATAATTTTTAAATGGATCTTTGAAATGGATATTACCTAGGAGTGATATATTTTGATTATAGAATAAACTCCATAAATTCTATATTATCTTGTGAAGAAATCATGAATTTACACTCTTATTGATGATAAAGTCAAAAATTAGAGTTCTTGAGAATAAAATGGAATTTGAGTAAATTGATATATGCTAATGATGTTTAAATGATTTTGGTTACATTAGAACTTATCCATATATAATGGTATAAGATCTGAATATCATGAGATTAAATTGAGAATCATTTGGTGAAGAAAAATTGGAGTTTATACGATGTTCATGGATAAATATAAAAATATGAGTTTTCTGAAAATAATATGTTTTAAATTCAACCTTCTTGATGATTTTAGGTGGTTTGATTATTAGAAATCAATTATATATCTTGGAATATCATATGGAATAAATATTGGGGAGTTTGGGATTATTTGATAAAGTTTTTGATGATTACAAAGTATGAAACCCGTAGGAAAAATAATGCAGAAAACTAGGAAATATCTTGTCGATCGATCGATCGACTCAGGATTGTCGATCGATCGACTCCCCTGGAAAATGTGATTTTGTTCCTTTTTAATTTTGATTCAATCCCAACTTTAAGAAATCTTTGGTGATGATTTATTGAACATATTGGGACTTAGATAAGGGCAGTAGGATATACCTAAGACCCGAAAAATATTATTTTGGGATTTTTGAATGAGGGAAAATTAACGAGTGTTAATTAAACGAGCTATTATTGAGACATATGTTACTTGGGATTTAAATTGGATAAATGATAATTTAAGATTGGGACCAGTAGTAAGAGAGTTATTAATTACCGGTATAACCTTAGGAATAGGTGGGATTAACTCTAAGAGATAGCATGAAGGGTTAAGAATGAATTAAGGGTTATCGAGAATTAAAAGTAATTTAAGATGAGTTTAATTCATAGAATTTAGGAAGTTGTGATGACATTGACAAGTAGGGTGTAGACATTTACCTACTGAATTAGGCTAAGGAATACTTATTTAATCTTCGAGTAATGAGTGAGACTCGTGAATATAAAATAAAGAAGTAAAGTCATAATCTTTTATACGTAGGATTTGTTATATAAAAATACTACGTATGGGAATTATCGTATGGTTGTGAGAATTCCTTATGGATGTTATATTTATATAGGTGTGATGAATACCTATATTATTATATTTATGTATGACATACCTATGCTACTTGCTATCGAGATGGAGGTTTCGCGTTATGGATGGTCTTATGCTTGTGCGCCCAATTGGGGGGGATTTTTTATTCATACCCTGAGCATAGGACCTTGGACACATGCTATCAGTGTAATGATAGTTTTGACGATTGAATGGGTGCGTAGGTATGTACGTGACCCATTTGTCTAGGGAGTATACTCGCCTCCAATATATTTTTGTTATGATATGATTCGTGAGAGACACCGAGTCAATAGTCCTTTATACAGTCACATTATGTATCCGGACATGATAGCAGAGTATGCATGCACCGCGGCTGTGACTGGAGAGGTGCCGTATTAGTATATATATAATTAGTGTGATATTATATATGTAAACTGTGATGTAATCTACTAGGTGACATTGTAGATATAGAGATCTAATCTTCTGTGAGAAATTATAGATTAAAAATATAAACTATGATTTAATCTACTGTGTGATGTTGGAGATTGAAGTAAATAATGAAATCTGAATTGAATCAAGTAAGTGAACACTTAATTCAAAGGTAGTAACAAGACTAGTTCATATTAAAGATAAATGAATATGAATAATTATATTACGTATGGTATGGGACATTCGAGTTTATGATATGGGTTAGACTTATATTGTGAAGTTAGGATGGAACCTTAACTAGGAAGATAATAATATACGATAGGTGTGCACTCAGACGAGAGGTGATAATTCTCAAGAGAGAGCCCGAGAAACTAACATTTACATAATAAATGCTTATTTGTTATTGTTAAGAACTTGCTATTTTTAAAATCTTTGACAATCGGGCTTGTAACACCCCGCCTAATTAAATGTCGGGTGGCCAGTCCCATACCAAATTAAAACAGAATATACAGTTGGCTCATTCTTAGCATCACGGTCGAAAACATTTACAACTCACCCAATACCCAATTAAGCTGGTGTTAAAAACTTTCCAAATTTTAATTTAACAAAATCCATTTCCAGTTTAAGAATAACACAACACATTTTATTCTACAACACTGATAACCAATTAGATAACACAAAAGAATTTGAATGCAATTGGAATAAACATTCACAAATAATATTAATCCATTACAATAACTACAACAATGTCAAATGTATTAAAAAGACACGAATACAATAGTATTTGACCCCGATAGAAAAGAGATAACTGAATTCTTTGGGCGACATGCCCTACTAAGAGAATACTGTGAATCAAAAAGATGATAGGCGTCTAAGAAAAACTCCATAGCTCCATAGCTCGTCACAATCAACTAAGGTTGGCGTCCCTGTTGCTGGGCACCTGATATAGAAGATACAATAGAAAAGAAAATATACAAGGAAATGGGTCAGAGCCCGAATGTGTAAATTATTTTTAAAACAGCATGTATTTAACAAGTGCAATAAAGCATTTATTATGTACATGTTAGATCCAACTCTCACTTGTTATTCTCACCTCTCAACTAGAGTGCACACTTAACGTTTCCTATTAACTTCCTAGATAATGGTTCCTCTACCAATTCCATAATATAATTCCATTCCCATATCATAATCCCCGTATGTCCCATACCATACGTCACATTATTATTCATTTACATTTCTCCTTTATATGATTAGTTTCTCATTAACATGAATCATTTCTCATTAATATGAATTAAGCTTTTCAATACTTTAAGAATAAACATTCATTAACTTAACTCCATTATCTTTCTCTATTCACCGTTATCTACAATTATCACCGTAGATAGATTTAACCATAATAAATATCCATTCGTTCATTTAATCCATTATATATATATTCATATATAATACGGCACCCCGAGTCACAGTTGCGGTGCAATGCATTACTCTGCTATCATGTCCCATCATCGCTGGTCGCCGAATAGGGAACTAAAGGTTCGATAAGGATTCCTCGAACCACAAACAACAACAAACAAATTGGAGGCGAACATAGTTCTCATATCCATGGGTCACGCACATACCTACGTACCCACAGTCAGCGGACTTATCAACTCCTCGATAAGTCTTTCATAGACCTATGTTCTCGAGCGACAAATCAAAGATCCCATGGATTCATCAGGATATGACTGCCCTCACGCGCAAACCTCCCACCGATAGCAAGTAAGCTAGGTATGTCATACACATAAATCATCAATCAATCAAATAGGTATTATCATACCTATAATATAATATCAATAAGGTAATATCACTACCCTAAGATATTTCCCATACGTAGCATTATATCTCTTTTAAATTCCACGTATTAAAATATCATATCTTTACTTCATAATTTAATTATCCTCGCATCCTATAATATCTCTCCACTCCCGACGTCGTTAATGTTCATCCGCGGAGCATCTCGCAAAGCGAAATCCAAACAAGGAACCCCTCCAATACACTACTACTTAACTTTGTCGATCGAGGAGGTCCGACAACTTCAACTATGCGATCGGGATAACCTCATACCTTCTTTCAACCAAATGTGTTCTAAACTCCCATCTCTATCCAGGAGACATACCACTACGCTCTTGTATTACACTCCGTCCTTGCGAAATCAATAATGAGCTTAAACTCAGTCCTTGATGTTCAAATTGTATCCCTAAGACTACCCTCACTCCATACACAAGATTCAAATAGGTTTTTCCTCAACATATATACAGTAAGAAGTCACTAATATCCTACTGGTCCATAACATTATTTCTCCCGAACTACTACGAATTTAGTTCTCCTTTTAATTAAGGTTAAAACCGATAGTTTCAAATCTATTATAAACACATATTCTTTCACTTAGGATTAAACCCTCTTGTAAACTTAAGGATACCCAGGTGTTATATTAAATCATCCTTACTGGTCCTATCTTAATCCTCATACATCCCCATTCGAAATTTAACAAATGAATCTAGCAACCGAAAATTCCATTCAATATAATTTTCATCCTTTTAATCACTTGAATCCAAATCAATGTAATTCAAATCTTATCGAGGGTTTACTGATATTTTCTAAGTCCCATAATATTCAATTAATAATCACCAAAGATCCACAAAAGGGTTGGGATAAGAATCTACATTTAAAAAGAAACAACTTTACATATTCTGGGGAGGTCAATCGATCGAAGGCAGGGGTCGATCGATCGATCCCTCAGGTCCAAGCCTGGTTTTCTGCATTTTCTGCAACTACGGGTTTCACCATTTTTACTCATTCAAACCTTCATATTTACCTCCAAAATGAGTTATAATTATTTCTACATGATATATCAACATATATGAACGATATCCAATACTCTAAACATCCTAGAATCATCAAGGGATTGGATTAAAAGCATGTTTCTCTCCTTATTTCCAGAAAATCATCAACATATTAACTTCAAGAACACTTCAATGGTTTTTCAGACTTTTCTTCAACATATTCATGATCATTTCGTGGATTATTATCATCCTACAATATAAGTTTACTTCCTATATTATTTCAGTTTCTATAAATCCATATAACAACTCCATTATGTCTTCCAAACAAGAAAATCATCTCTTTTCATAAGTATTATAACATGGACAATATACGAACTTAAGTTGCAATTATCAAACACTTGCCTTTACAGAAGGTCTGATCCTTTGGTGTAGTATATCTCAGTTGGTTGTCCCTTCTTCAGTCAAACTCCGGTGGTGGTTGGTGGTGGTGAACCTTGGTTCTTGTTCTTCTCCTTCCCAAGTTGGCTTTTCCCTTCCCAAGCACCCTTTTTCTCTCTCTAGGAAGATGGCTTCTCTACTTTGTGTAGAGGAGATGAATAACCCCCATACACTTAATCTACCAATACTTATAATAGGACAAAATCTGAAATCACTATTCATCCCCCTAGAAAAATGACCAAAATGCCCTTTCGGGTTGTCTATTCATTTCCAAATGACCCGAGACTCAAAATTAACATCCGAATAGACTTTTCTGACTATTTCAAACCTTCCGGACGTAACGGCGCAGTCGAAATGACCATAAGGTCAATCGAAAATAAATTTCCTTTTTAATTTAATAAATTAGTCCCGACACGTCCCATATCGCGTCTGACTAAAAATTCAAATTACAGATTTTATATCACACCATCATATCAATGACATCACATCGATATATTACCTAAATATCTTTAAGTAATATTCAGAATCATCCATTTTAATATCCACAGTTCGGATAAAACCCAAATGAATTAATTTATAATAAAATCCAATTAATCCATTAATTTAAAATATAACCCATTTTAAAAGTCATTTAAAATTACGGGGTATTACATACTTCCCCTCTTATAACAGAATTTCGTCCCGAAATTCAGGAATATAAATCATACCGGTAAGGTCATCTCCGAGTTTAAATCTCACATCGCAAGAAATCTAAGACGTACCGCCCATACAGTACATTAACGAAAATCCCTATCGATGTTATACGCCAAGCCTCACCATATAGTTCCAACTGAATTGAATATAAACTTTACCCAACCTTCCCTATACCGTCCTCGTGACTAATTTTGGGGAAAATGAGCCTCACATATTGAACAAATAAATTCTGAAGTTCCAACTACTTACTGTTTTTTCCCAATTATGAAAACTACTACAATCCAATCATCCAGGGCGCCCATACACCCTCTCGTACCGCTTTCAATATAATATTTTTCAAAGTTTATAAACTCATATCCCAAAGACCTAACTTATTTCGACTCCCAACGATTATTAGTTTCATGCGTGGGGTGTCTCGCAAGAGAAATCCAAACAAGGAACCACCCCGATACACTACTTCCTAAAGTAGTCGGTCATCGAAACTCCTAAGGTCCTTAGTCAATAGTATATAAAAATTTGGTTTATCGAAAAAAAATATCAAGTTTATCGATTTAAATAAAAAAAAAATTAGTTTTTTTTTTTTTTTTTTTTTTATTGATTTCAAATAGAGTCTACTCATCTACTCTTCTCTAGAAGACAAGATGCTGGCTAATAGTAGTACATACGCTCTCGTATACCACAAGTCAATGCATGCCGATAGTCACATCATGCTCGGACATGCTTAAAGTAAGTAATCCCATATTAAAAATCAAACCCACGTGATAACATGTAAAACATACGTGTCCTACACCCCTCGGTGAGTCTACGTAAATAACAGTGCTATTGTCTAAGTTTAGTAATCCTTTTTGCCCACACAATATTAATCGCTACAAAAATCAATATACGCCTCATAATTCTTTAGATAGAAAACATACCCTCTTTTTTGGGTGATGGTTGTTGAATCCCAATATTATAACTTTGCTCCGATGAGTCAAGAAAAATTTTACCCAAATTTTCCAGTTCTAGTTAACCACACTCCACTATTTGCCCAAGCCTTAGAATATATTTCCTTCGCTAGGTAACACACAAAATTCTCGCATTTCAAGAACTTCTACTGATGACTCTCCTCAATTTTCCATAATAGGGGAGACCTCGACTATGGTCATCATACTCGAACATACTTCATAACCTCCTAAGTACGATATCCGCTATCCATCCAATGGCCCTCATCTGCCATACTTCTTGTACGAACTCATCCGAACGCAAATAAGATTCACTAATATATACGGAATCTTACCAAATAAATCAACAATCCTAAACATAGGGCTTTACATCAAAGAACGCTAAGCTGAAAACATAGTAAGCCATACAGACCCTAAAGGACACTAGAACCTGATGCTCTGATACCACCTGTAACACCCCGCCTAATTAAATACCGGGTGGCTAGTCCCATACCAAATTAAAACAGAATATACAGTTGGATCATTCTTAGCATCACTGTCAAAAATATTTACAACTCACCCAATACCCAATTAAGCTGGTGTTAAAAACTTTCCAAATTTTAATTTAACAAAATCCATTTCCAGTTTAAGAATAACACAACACATTTTATTCTACAACACTGATAACCAATTAGATAACACAAAAGAATTTGAATTCAATTGGAATAAACATTCCCAAATAATATTAATCCATTACAATAATTCCAACAATGTCAAATGTATTAAAAAGACACGAATACAATAGTATTTGACCCCGATAGAAAAGAGATAACTGAATTCTTAGGGCGACATGCCCTACTAAGAGAATACTGTGAATAAAAAAGATGATAGGCGTCTAAGCAAAACTCCATAGCTCCATAGCTCGTCACAATCAACTAAGGTTGGCGTCCCTGTTGCTGGACACCTGATATAGAAGATACAATAGAAAAGAAAATATGCAAGGAAACGGGTCAGAGCCCGAATGTGTAAATTATTTTTAAAACAGCAAGTATTTAGCAAGTGCAATAAAGCATTTATTATGTACATGTCAGATCCAACCCTCACTTTTTATTCTCACCTCTCAACTAGAGTGCACACTTCATGTTTCCTATTAACTTCCTAGCTAATGGTTCCTCTACCAATTCCATAATATAATTCCATTCCCATATCATAATCCCCGTATGTCCCATACCATACGTCACATTATTATTCATTTACATTTCTCCTTTATATGATTAGTTTCTCATTAACATGAATCATTTCTCATTAATATGAATTAAGCTTTTCAATTCTTTAAGAATAAACATTCATTAACTTAACTCCATTATCTTTCTATATTCACCGTTATCTACAATTATCACCGTAGATAGATTTAACCATAATAAATATCCATTCGTTCATTTCATCCATCATATATATATTCATATATAATACGGCACCCCGAGTCACAGCTGCGGTGCAATGCATTACTCTGCTATCATGTCCCATCATCGCTGGTCGTCGAATAGGGGACTAAAGGTTCGGTAAGAATTTCTCGAACCACAAACAACAACAAACAAATTGGAGGCGAACATAGTTCTCGTATCCATGGGTCACGCACATACCTACGTACCCACAATCAGCGGACTTATCAACTCCCCGATAAGTCTTTCATATACCTATGTTCTCGAGCGACAAATCAAAGATCCCATGGATTCATCAGGATATGACTTCCCTCACGCGCAAACCTCCCACCGATAGCAAGTAAGCTAGGTATGTCTTACACATAAATCATCAATCAATCAAATAGGTATTATCATACCTATAATATAATATCAATAAGGTAATATCACTACCCTAAGATATTTCCCATACGTAGCATTATATCTCTTTTAAATTCCACGTATTAAAATATCATATCTTTACTTCATAATTTAATTATCCTCGCATCCTATAACATATCTCCACTCCTGACGTCGTTAAGGTTCATGCGCGGAGCGTCTCGCAAAGCGAAATCCAAACAAGGAACCCCTCCAATACACTACTACTTAACTTTGTCGATCGAGGAGGTCCGACAACTTCAACTATGTGATCGGGATAACCTCATACCTTCTTTCAACCAAATGTGTTCTAAACTCCCATCTCTATCGAGGAGACATACCACTACGCTCTTGTATTACACTCCGTCCTTGCGAAATCAATAATGAGCTTAAACTCAGTCCTTGATGTTCAAATTGTATCCCTAAGACTACCCTCACTCAATACACAAGATTCAAATAGGTTTTTCCTCAACATATATACAGTAAGAAGTCACTAATATCCTACTGGTCCATAACATTATTTCTCCCGAACTACTACGAATTTAGTTCTCCTTTTAATTAAGGTTAAAACCGATAGTTTCAAATCTATTATAAACACATATTCTTTCACATAGGATTAAACCCTCTTGTAAACTTAAGGATACCTAGGTGTTATATTAAATCATCCCTACTGGTCCTATCTTTAATCCTCATACATCCCCATTCGGAATTTAACAAATGAATCTAGCAACCGAAAATTCCATTCAATATAATTTTCATCCTTTTAATCACTTGAATCCAAATCAATCTAATTCAAATCTTATCAAGGGTTTACTGATATTTTCTAAGTCCCGTAATATTCAATTAATAATAACCAAAGATTCACAAAAGGGTTGGGATAAGAATCAACATTTAAAAAGAAACAACTTTACATATTCTGGGGAGGTCGATCGATCGAAGGCGGGGGTCGATCGATCGATCCCTCAGGTCCAATCCTGATTTTCTGCATTTTCTGCAACTACGGGTTTCACTAGTTTTACTCATTCAAACGTTCATATTTACCTCCAAAATGAGTTATAATTATTTCTACATGATATATCAACATATATGAACGATTTCCAATACTCTAAACATCCTAGAATCATCAAGGGATTGGATTAAAAGCATGTTTCTCTCCTTATTCCAGAAAATCATCAACATATTAACTTCAAGAACACTTTAATGGTTTTTCAGACTTTTCTTCAACATATTCATGATCATTTCGTGGATTATTATCATCCTACAATATAAGTTTACTTCCTATATTATTTCAGTTTCTATAAATCCCTATAACAACTCCATTATGTCTTCCAAACAAGAAAATCATCTCTTTTCATAAGTATTCTAACGTGGACAATATACGAACTTAAGTTGCAATTATCAAACACTTGCCTTTACATATGGTCTGATCCTTTGGTGTAGTATATCTCAGTTGGTTGTCCCTTCTCCGGTCAAACTCCGGTGGTGGTTGGTGGTGGTGAACCTTGGTTCTTGTTCTTCTCCTTCCCAAGTAGGCTTTTCCCTTCCCAAGCACCCTTTTTCTCTCTCTAGGAAGATAACTTCTCTACTTTGTGTAGAGGAGATGAATAACCCCCATACACTTAATCTACCAATACTTATAATAGGACAAAATCCAAAATCACTATTCACCCCCTAGAAAAATGACCAAAATGCCCTTTCGGGTTGTCTATTCATTTCCAAATGACCCGAGACTCAAAATTAACATCCAAATAGACTTTTCTGACTATTTCGAACCTTACGGACGTAACGGCGCAGTCGAAATAACCATAAGGTCAATAGAAAATAAATTTCCTTTTTAATTTAATAAATTAGTCCCGACACGTCCCATACCGCGTCTGACTAAAAATTCAAAATTACCGATTTTATGTCACACCGTCATATCAATGACATCACATCGATATATTACCTAAATATCTTTAAGTAATATTCAGAATCATCCTTTTTAATATTCACAGTTCGGATAAAACCCAAATGAATTAATTTATAATAAAATTCAATTAATCCATTAATTTAAAATATAACCCATTTTAAAAGTCATTTAAAATTACGGGGTATTACATACTTCCCCCCTTATAACAGAATTTCTTCCCAAAATTCAGGAATATAAATCATACCGGTAAGGTCATCTCCGAGTTTAAATCTCACATCGCAAGAAATCTAAGACGTACCGCCCATACAGTACATTAACGAAAATCCCTATCGATGTTATACGCCAAGCCTCACCATATAGTTCCAACTGAATCGAATATAAACTTTACCCAACCTTCCCTATACCGTCCTCGTGACTAATTTTGGGGAAAATGAGCCTCACATATTGAACAAATAAATTATGAAGTTCCAACTACTTACTGTTTTTTCCCAATTATGAAAACTACTACAATCCAATCATCCAGGGCGCCCATACACCCTCTCGTACCGCTTTCAATATAATATTTTGCAAAGGTTATAAACTCATATCCCAAAGACCTAACTTATTTCGACTCCCAACGATTATTAGTTTCATACGTGGGGTGTTTCGCAAGAGAAATCCAAACAAGGAACCACCCCGATACACTACTTCCTAAAGTAGTCGGTCATCGAAACTCCTAAGGTCCTTAGTCAATAGTATATGGAAATTTGGTTTATCGAAAAAAAATATCAAGTTTATCGATTTAAACAAAAAAAAATTAGTTTTTTTTTTTTTTATTGATTTCAAATAGAGTCTACTCATCTACTCTTCTCTAGAAGACAAGATGCTGGCTAATAGTAGTACATACGCTCTCGTATACCACAAGTCAATGCATGCCGATAGTCACATCATGCTCGGACATGCTTAAAGTAAGTAATACCATATTAAAAATCAAACCCACGTGATAACATGTAAAACATACGTGTCCTACACCCCTCGGTGAGTCTACATAAATAACAGTTCTATTGTCTAAGTTTAGTAATCCTTTTTGCCCACACAATATTAATCGCTACAAAAATCAATATACGCCTCATAATTCCTTAGAAAGAAAACATACCCTCATTTTTGGGCGGTGGTTGTTGAATCCCAATATTATAACTTTGCTCCGATGAGTCAAGAAAAAATTTACCCAAATTTTCCAGTTCTAGTTAACCACACTCCACTATTTGCCCAAGCCTTAGAATATATTTCCTTCGGTAGGTAACACACAAAATTCAAGAATTTCAAGAACTTCTACTGATGACTCTCCTCAATTTTCCATAATAGGGGTGACCTCGACTATGGTCATCATACTCGAACATACTTCATAACCTCCTAAGTACGATCTCCGCTATCCATCAAATGGCCCTCATCTGCCATACTTCTTATACGAACTCGTCCGAACGCAAATAAGATTCACTAATATATACGGAATCTTGCCAAATAAATCAACAATCCTAAACATAGGGCTCTACATCAAAGAACGCTAAGCTGAAAACATAGTAAGCCCTACAGACCCTAAAGGACACTAAAACCTGATGCTCGGATACCACCTGTAACACCCCGCCTAATTAAATACCGGGTGGCCAGTCCCATACCAAATTAAAACAGAATATACAGTTGGATCATTCTTAGCATCGCTGTCAAAAATATTTACAACTCACCCAATACCCAATTAAGCTGGTGTTAAAAACTTTCCAAATTTTAATTTAACAAAATCCATTTCCAGTTTAAGAATAACACAGCACATTTTATTCTACAACACTGATAACCAATTAGATAACACAAAAGAATTTGAATGCAATTGGAATAAACATTCACAAATAATATTAATCCATTACAATAAGTACAACAATGTCAAATGTATTAAAAAGACACGAATACAATAGTATTTGACCCCGATAGAAAAGAGATAACTGAATTCTTTGGGCGACATGCCCTACTAAGAGAATACTGTGAATCAAAAAGATGATAGGCATCTAAGAAAAACTCCATAGCTCCATAGCTCGTCACAATCAACTAAGGTTGGCGTCCCTGTTGCTGGGCACCTGATATAGAAGATACAATAGAAAAGAAAATATGCAAGGAAATGGGTCAGAGCCCGAATGTGTAAATTATTTTTAAAACAGCATGTATTTAACAAGTGCAATAAAGCATTTATTATGTACATGTTAGATCCAACTCTCACTTGTTATTTTCACCTCTCAACTAGAGTGCACACTTAACGTTTCCTATTAACTTCCTAGATAATGGTTCCTCTACCAATTCCATAATATAATTCCATTCCCATATCATAATCCCCGTATGTCCCATACCATACGTCACATTATTATTCATTTACATTTCTCCTTTATATGATTAGTTTCTCATTAACATGAATCATTTCTCATTAATATGAATTAAGCTTTTCAATTCTTTAAGAATAAACATTCATTAACTTAACTCCATTATCTTTCTCTATTCACCGTTATCTACAATTATCACTGTAGATAGATTTAACCATAATAAATATCCATTCGTTCATTTCATCCATTATATATATATTCATATATAATACGGCACCCCGAGTCACAGCTGCGGTGCAATGCATTACTCTGCTATCATGTCCCATCATCGCTGATCGCCGAATAGGGGACTAAAGGTTCGGTAAGGATTCCTCGAACCACAAACAACAACAAACAAATTGGAGGCGAGCATAGTTCTCGTATCCATGGGTCACGCACATACCTACGTACCCACAGTCAGCGGACTTATCAACTCCCCGATAAGTCTTTCATAGACCTATGTTCTCGAGCGACAAATCAAAGATCCCATGGATTCATCAGGATATGACTGCCCTCACGCGCAAACCTCCCACCGATAGCAAGTAAGCTAGGTATGTCTTACACATAAATCATCAATCAATCAAATAGGTATTATCATACCTATAATATAATATCAATAAGGTAATATCACTACCCTAAGATATTTCCCATACGTAGCATTATATCTCTTTTAAATTCCACGTATTAAAATATCATATCTTTACTTCATAATTTAATTATCCTCGCATCCTATAAC
The DNA here is from genome assembly GCA_949130495.1 of Sambucus nigra. NCBI lineage: Eukaryota > Viridiplantae > Streptophyta > Magnoliopsida > Dipsacales > Adoxaceae > Sambucus > Sambucus nigra. The sequence goes on along the minus strand of OX422220.1, from coordinate 124,757,119 downwards.
ATCTCTCCACTCCCGACGTCGTTAAGGTTCATGCGCGGAGCGTCTCGCAAAGCGAAATCCAAACAAGGAACCCCTCCAATACACTACTACTTAACTTTGTCGATCGAGGAGGTCCGACAACTTCAACTATGCGATCGGGATAACCTCATACCTTCTTTCAACCAAATGTGTTCTAAACTCCCATCTCTATCCAGGAGACATACCACTACGCTCTTGTATTACACTCCGTCCTTGCGAAATCAATAATGAGCTTAAACTCAGTCCTTGATGTTCAAATTGTATCCCTAAGACTACCCTCACTCCATACACAAGATTCAAATAGGTTTTTCCTCAACATATATACAGTAAGAAGTCACTAATATCCTACTGGTCCATAACATTATTTCTCCCGAACTACTACGAATTTAGTTCTCCTTTTAATTAAGGTTAAAACCGATAGTTTCAAATCTATTATAAACACATATTCTTTCACTTAGGATTAAACCCTCTTGTAAACTTAAGGATACCCAGGTGTTATATTAAATCATCCTTACTGGTCCTATCTTAATCCTCATACATCCCCATTCGAAATTTAACAAATGAATCTAGCAACCAAAAATTCCAATCAATATAATTTTCATCCTTTTAATCACTTGAATCCAAATCAATGTAATTCAAATCTTATCGAGGGTTTACTGATATTTTCTAAGTCCCATAATATTCAATTAATAATCACCAAAGATCCACAAAATGGTTGGGATAAGAATCTACATTTAAAAAGAAACAACTTTACATATTCTGGGGAGGTCAATCGATCGAAGGCAGGGGTCGATCGATCGATCCCTCAGGTCCAAGCCTGGTTTTCTGCATTTTCTGCAACTACGGGTTTCACCATTTTTACTCATTCAAACCTTCATATTTACCTCCAAAATGAGTTATAATTATTTCTACATGATATATCAACATATATGAACGATTTCCAATACTCCAAACATCCTAGAATCATCAAGGGATTGGATTAAAAGCACGTTTCTCTCCTTATTCTAGAAAATCATCAACATATTAACTTCAAGAACACTTTAATGGTTTTTCAGAATTTTATTCAACATATTCATGATCATTTCGTGGATTATTATCATCCTACAATATAAGTTTACTTCCTATATTATTTCAGTTTCTATAAATCCATATAACAACTCCATTATGTCTTCCAAACAAGAAAATCATCTCTTTTCATAGGTATTCTAACGTGGACAATATACGAACTTAAGTTGCAATTATCAAACACTTGCCTTTACAGAAGGTCCGATCCTTTGGTGTAGTATATCTCAGTTGGTTGTCCCTTCTCCGGTCAAACTCCGGTGGTGGTTGGTGGTGGTGAACCTTGGTTCTTGTTCTTCTCGTTCCCAAGTAGGCTTTTCCCTTCCCAAGCACCCTTTTTCTCTCTCTAGGAAGATGACTTCTCTACTTTGTGTAGAGGAGATGAATAACACCCATACACATAATCTACCAATACTTATAATAGGACAAAATCCGAAATCACTATTCATCCCCCCTAGAAAAATGACCAAAATGCCCTTTCGGGTTGTCTATTCATTTCCAAATGACCCGAGACTCAAAATTAACATCCAAATAGACTTTTCTGACTATTTCGAACCTTCCGGACGCAACGGTGTAGTCAAAATGACCATAAGGTCGATAGAAAATAAATTTCCTTTTTAATTTAATAAATTAGTCCCGACACGTCCCATACCGCGTCTGACTAAAAATTCAAATTACCGATTTTATATCACACCGTCATATCAATGACATCACATTCATATATTACCTAAATATCTTTAAGTAATATTCAAAATGATCCATTTTAATATCCACAGTTCGGATAAAACCCAAATGAATTAATTTATAATAAAATTCAATTAATCCATTAATTTAAAATATAACCCATTGTAAAAGTCATTTAAAATTACGGGGTATTACAGGGCTCTGACCCGTTTCCTTGCATATTATCTTCTCTACTATATCTTGTACGTTAGATATCCAGCAGCAGGGATGCCCATCACAGATTATGGATGTTCCGATGGATTATAGCTACTAGTGGAGATGTGGATTTTGTTTAGAAGTTTCCTTTCTATTGATTCACTCATCTGTAGCGTCTACTTAATTTAGGGCATGTCGCCCAGGATTCTAGAGGTTGTAATTATTTATATAAGCATTGTGGATATCAGTTTTATTTAGTGTAAATGTTATAATTTAACTGAAAAGTTATTCCAATCACATTACTCTTGTTGTAGTTAATTCAGTTATGATGTGTTGTTGTATATTATTATTCCGTGTCGTGGAATGGTTTTAATTAAATTAAAATTTGAAAAAGCTTTTGGCACTTAGCTTAATTAACTATTAAGTGATTAATAAGGAAATTTTTTTCAACAGTGATGCTGAGAATGAACCAACTAGATATTCTGATTTAATTAAATAAAGGATTGATCACCTGGTATTTAATTAGGCGGGTTATTATAGGTGGTATCAGAGCATCAGGTTCTAGTGTCTTTATGATCTGTACGGCTTACTACGTTTCAACGTAGCATTCTTTGATGTAGAGCCCTATTATTAGGATGTTGAATTCATATGTGTATTTCGACTTACGTTCTCCTACCATGAAGTATGTGAGATGTAATGCTTATACGAGTTCGGTCGGGCATCGTGCGCCAAAAACATTGGGACGAATAGCAAGAGCCACTATAAGGACATTAGTAGGAGGACTCAGCCAAAGATATAGAGTATTTTGGAAAATGGTGTTGGAGATAGAAACCATCATAATTATTGTTTGGGCTGAGAACATTAAGGAAGTCACTTGGGAGTTGTAGTTTCCCAAGCACCATCATAGTTGATGGTTGTGCCATTCTTAACTCACCTAGAACTATATGTGAAAGGTGGGGGAATCGAAAGGACTCCTGTGAAGGAAGAAATTCAAAGACAATTGTGAAGGGTGAAGTGTAGTAACACCCAGGATTTGAAAATTTTCTAGTAAAATTTTTCTAGGAAGAAAAAACTTAAGTGATGAGAGTTAGACATCATATATAAAGAACATGTGTGAAGCTGGAATAAGAATTTTAGGTATGGTTCGATAGTGAAATCGTTCATTTGATGTTTTAATCAGGATATGAATGGAATTTTGAAACTTATATCTTATGGGTAAGAAAGAGAGAAGTAGTTTGTTTAACGAAATCCTTACCCTAGGAAGAATGGGGTACATTGAAGATACATAGAGTTCACTGTGTGGAACTCGTGAGTGAAATACTCTAGTGTGAGTAGAAATCTGACGAAGACGACTAAGATTAATGTCATCAAAAATATTTGATGATGCTTTCAAATGAAGGGGAGCTAGAAGGGTTAGGAAACCTATTCGAAGGGCAAGATTGAATTCAATATTATTAATGAAACATCACCGGAAGGTGTACCCGGTAGGGGACCCATTTAAAGTGACTTGATTAAACCCCTACTAAGTGGCGATGAAATCAGCCAAGACTAGTGTAGTCGACAATGTATCCTATAGGATCCATAGAGACAAAAGAATAATGGGAATAGTAATTGGGAGTTAAGATTGATAGGTCCAAGAGGAGGATGTTCAAATGGATAGTAATGAGGAAATAGTAAGGGAAATTAATCTATGTGTAGAGAGAGATTACTAAGTGTTAAATGTGTCCACATTGAGTAGTGAGACCGATAAATTTTAGGAATAGTAAACCATACCAATTAGGCATAATAACTGGAGGAGTGAGACTTCTAGGGGAGTAATTGGGTCAATAGAATTATAGCATACCGTATTTCAATGTCGGTGGGGTCCTAGAACAAAAAAGGGATCTCGATAAAATCGTATTTGAGGCCTAGATATACTGGGCAACCGTTTCAACAATGGGTGTGTAAACTACAGGAGCGAATATTTTGTCCACAATGGGTGGGTACAACTATGATATGAAATCCTTTATATATAATGGATGCAAGTGATCGTGAGTTGTTTTTATCGTGAGAAGTGCATGTAAGGACCCTACGTGATCAAGAGAGACTGTTGAAGTTTTATTTCATCCTTGTTAATAAAGTATTAATTCTAGTGACATGGTGTGTCACAACAGACATATATAAATTGAAAACCCTAAATTCGCATGCGAGTCGAGGTTAGTGGAAGCGATAATTTTAACAGTCTAGTTACAAAAGTATTTCTCGTTAATAGCGGGACTTTTTTGTGTCACCCGTGGGTGAACCGAGTGGGTCCTAAGAGTATATTTTGTTATCATAATTTTCTATTGCTTTGAGTTAGCATAATAGAACTTATTATGGTAATGTGTAGAGATAAATTACCAAATGTTTAAACGATAGTAGATTGAGTGATAAGACTATCGTGCTGGATACTCCGGGGAGAGTAAAATTAATTTTGTGCGGCGCCAACTGAAACAGGGTTGGACCTATATATTTACATACATAAAAAAATTTCATGATATTATAGACCTTAGTGAAAATGTTGTCTAGTTATACGTGTGAGTAGAAATTTATTTTACTGATATGACTCAGGATATATTATGTTTTTCTTGAATAGTGAGAAATAGCTCATTATACATAGTGCCGAGAATTTGGGATAGTGAGAGCAACATGTTTTAGGGATATAGTATACTTTTTTTTCAACATACAAAAATTATGGGAAGGTACAGATTATGGACTGAGGACCAACGACCGACTATGTTAAGTAGTATTGTATCGGGAGGGGGGGGTTCCTTGTTTGGATTTCACTTTGCGAGACATCCCACGCATAAAAATAGCAAATGTCGAGAGTGGGAGAGAAGTTTGGTCGATAGTACATAAGTTCTTACCTTAGTCATTTTAGATATACAAACATAAATTTAGAGTTGATAATTCTATTATGACTTAAGACTCGCCTAGTCCTAGTAAACATTATGAATAAAACAATGATGCTAGTGATAAGAGTGATTAAGTTATGACTAGTGGGGTGATTGAGTACACCCCTACCATATCAGTATGCCAAGTGCGCGAAAATTGATTTAAGAAGAGTATATGTTATTTGTGCAACAATGTGAGAAATATAGGGTGTATGGGCACCCTAGGTAATTGAATCTGACATTGTTCCCCATTTTGGAGATATGGGATAAGGAAAATAAATATAGAGGTTTAGATATCGGGACTTGAATGTCTGGTCATTTATGACAATTAGAGATATAATCGGTAAAATAACAAATGTATCAGGCTATAAATGACTATGGTAATAGGATTTAAATGAATAGATGTTTGGCTGAATTCCTCTTGTAGCGGGCCACCTGTCTATTGGAATTAGGGTGAACCATTCGAAACCAGCAGAGGTTTCTCCAACCGTTAGGGATTTCTATGTAGTATTGGGAGAGTATTCATAAGGATTTTATCGCAAAGATGGTTACGATCCTATATGGTGATAGTGGATCAGTTGACTGAAGTAGATCACGTTATGCTAGTTAGGGTTGTTCATACTACGAGAAAATATGCTTTGATCTTAATATAACTGAGATAGTGAGGTTATATAGGGTATCGTTTAATATTGTGTCCAATTAGGATGAGATTTTGTCTCCTGATTTTGAAATAATTTTCACAAGTCATGGGTACCGAGTTATGATTGGGTATGATCTATCATCCGCTGAATAATGGACAGACTAAGCAGATAAATCTAATGTTGGAAGATAAATTATCTTCGTACCCTTGAATCTTAAGGGATGACGAGAGACGTATGTTCCACTGGTGAAGTTGGCGTACTATAACTCTTATAAGTTTACTGTTGGGCATGGTGCCAATTGAAGTATGGTACGATAAGTTTTATTGTTTCTCCTACTCGTGGGATAAAGGTGAGGAACCAGGAACTATTGCAAATAGTAGAGATGATTTGAAACTTATAGTATATATTATAGAATATATACTGCACAATTAACCTACTTGTGTATGATAATCGCAAGACGATATGGTATTTATCTAAAGAACGGTCAAATCTATTTAAGTGCATATAGTAGAAGGTTAGATAGTGAATATCTACAATAAAGTATAAGTAGTGAAACTTAAACTGTAAGGCTTGGACAAGAACCTACGTGACAGGGTAACCTGGGGTTAAAATGATCATAAGTGAGGTGTTCATTATTGGGGGTATTCGATAGCGTACTGTATGGGCGGTACAGAGTAGTCTACTTGGGAGAGCAAGTATGTGATGCGCAATACTTATCCAGAATTATTCTTGCCTACTATACTTTTGTTTTTCGAATTTCAGGACGAAATTCCGTTGTAAGCGGGGAAGTATGTAATACCCCATATTTGTAATGACTTTTAAAATGGGATTAATTAGAATTAATTATGATATAATTAGAAATTAATCTCGATTTAAATATTACTCGAGAATAAAGTAACATGTGATTTATGTTGGATATTACTTAGTGATTAAAGTAATATATATGATTATGACTTTGCAATTGATTATGACTTTATAAAATTGTCGCGAATTATGTGTACGACAATTATCGTAATTAAGTCGGGACGCGCATTTAAGTCGTGTCGGGATTATAATTTAGTGAAATAAAAGTGAATTATTATATCATCTGAATGGTCGTTTTGACTGCGCCAAAGTGTCCGTAAGGGTTCAAATAGTTAAAAAATCTAGTTGGGTGTTTGATTTGGGTCTCAGGGCACTTTGGAAAGGACACCCCAGAGGGGTATTTTGGTCATTTTAATTGGGAGGTGAATAGTAAACACAAAAATTGGGTTTTATTATATTAGTGAGGAGATTATAGAACTTAGTTTCATTCACCCAAAAGCAAAGGAAAAGTCTTTGAGGAGAGTGAGGGGTTTTTCCAAGGAGATGAAGAGGTTTTTGGAGCAAACCAAGGGACACCACCTTGCACCACTAAGAGCCACCACCACCACCAGAGGCTGGATGGAAAAAGGAAGGACCACTAGTGGAAAATCATCCCCAATGGACCAGACCTACGAATTCTAGGCAAGTGATTAATTATTTCAATCTTAGCTTTTATATTGTCCATGTTAGGATAGTTAGGAAAATTCTGAAAAGTTGCACGAACAAAGATAAATTTGTGATCATTTTTAAATAGAACATTGAAATGGATTTTATCTTGGAGTGATCTCTTTTGATTATAGAATAAACCCCACAAATTTTATATTACCTTGTGAAGAAATCTAGGATTTACACTCTTATTGATGATAAAGTCAAAAATTAGAGTTCTTGAGAATAAAATAAAATTTGAGTAAATTGATTCATGTTAATGATGTTTAAATAATTTTGGTTACGTTTGAACTTATCCATATATAATGGTATAAGATTTGAATATCATGAGACTAAATTGGGAATCATTTGGTGAAGAAAAGTTGGATTTTATATGATGTTCATGGATAAATATAAAAATATGAGTTTTCTGAAAATAGTATGTTTTAAATCCAACCTTCTTGATGATCTTAGGTGGTTTCATTTTTATAAATAATTTATATATCTTGGTATATCATGTGGAATGAGTATTGGGGAGTTTGTGATTATTTGATAAAGGTTTTGATGATTAAAAAGTATGAAACCCGTAGGAAAAACAATGCAGAAAACTCGGCAATATCTGGTCGATCGATCGATCGACTCAGAACTGTCGATCGATCGATTCCCCTGGAAAATGTGATTTTGTTCCTTTTTAACTTTTGATTCAATCCCAACTTTGAGAAATATTTGGTGATGATTTATTGAACATATTGGGACTTAGATAAGGGAAGTAGGATAAACCTAGGTCCCGAAAAATATTATTTTGGAATTTTTGAATGAGGGGAAATTAACGAGTGTTAATTAAACGAGTTATTATTGAGACATATGTTACTTGGGATTTAAATTGGATAAATGATAATTTAAGGTTGGGACCAGTAGTAAGAGAGTTATTAATTACGGGTATAACCTTAGGAATACGTGGGATTAACCCTAAGAGATAGAATGAAGGGTTAACAATGAATTAAGGGTTATTGAGAATTAAACCTAATTAAGGATGAGTGTAATTCATAGAATTTCGAAAGTTGTGATGACATGGACAAGTAGGGTGTAGACATTTACCTACTGAATTAGGTTAAGGAATACTTATTTAAAATAAATAAGTAAAGTCATAATTTTTAATACGCAGGATTTGTTAGATAAAAATACTACGTAAGGGAATTATTATATGGTTATGTGAATTCCTTATGGATGTTATATTCATATAGGTGTGATGTATACCTTTATTATTTTTTGTATGCATGACATACCTACGCTGCATGCAATCGGCGTGGAGGTTTCGCGTTGTGGACGGTCTTATCCTTGTGCGCCCAATTGGGGGGGGGGGGATTTTAGATTCGTACCCTGAGCATAGGACCTTGGACACATGCTATCGGTGTAATGATAGTTTTGACAGTTGAATGGGTGCGTTGGTATGTGCATTGAATCAAGTAAGTGAACTCCTATTTCTAAGGTAGTAACAAGAATAGTTCATATTAAAGAGAATTGAATATGAATAATTATATTATGTATGGTATGGGACATACGGTTTTATGATATGGGTTAGAATTATGTTGTGGAAACTAGTTAGGAGGGAACCATAACTAGGAAGATAATAAGATACGATAGGTGTGCACTCTATATGATAGGTGAGAATTCTCAAGAGAGAACTCGAGAAACTAACATGTACATAATAAATTCTTATTTTTAATTGTTAAGAACTTGTTATTTTTAAAATCTTTTACAATTGGGCTCTGACCCGTTTCCTTACATATTCTCTTCTCTACTATATCTTGCACATCAGGTATCCAGCAGCAGGGATGCCCATCAAAGATTATGGATGTTCCGATGGATTATAGATATTAGTAGAGATGTGGATTTTGTTTAGACGCTTCATTTCTGTTGATTCACTCATCTGTAATGTCTACTTCATTTAGGGCATGTCGCCCAGGATTCTATAGGTTGTAATTTTTTTATAAGCATTGTGGATATAAGTTTTATTTAGTGTAAATGTTATAATTTAACTGGAAAGTTATTCCAGTCACATTATTCTTGTTGTAGTTAATTCAGTTGTGATGTGTTGTTGCATATTATTATTCCGTGTCGTGGAATGGTTTTAATTATATTAAAAATGGAAAAAGGTTTTGGCACTTAGCTTAATTAACTATTAGGTGATTAATAAAGAAATTATTTTCGACAGTGATGCTAAGAATGAACCAACTGGATATTCGGATTTAATTAAATTAAATACCGATCACCTGATATCTAATTAGGCGGGTTGTTACAAAAAACAGTTTACAATCCAGTACATATTTTGTATATATTTTCTAAGGTTTCTAAGTCCAAAACATCCTTAGAGTTCCAAAGATCCGAGTTTTCATTATCATATGCGATAGTGATCTTTGTTTCCACCTTGTTGGAGTTTTCTATACACATTGAAGAACATAGTTGGGTTTGGCGAAGAAGAAGAGAAGGAGTTCGTGTTCCGATTTAGTAGACTTTCCAAGCTACATCGATGGACACCGAGGCATTTGTGGAGGTGACTACTGTGGACATGTATCGTAGAAGGATTTGCGTGGGCACTGTGGAGGAGTGGTTGAAGATCAGAAGAGCGTCAAGTCTCATAGGGATCAAGTCATTGAGTAAGAATTGTGTATGTTCCTTGTAATTCCACATCATAGTGATTATGTATCTTAGGTCATCCGAGGTTTTTTCCCTTAGTGATTTTCTGATACATCCGGTGTTATGAGCATTATTTTCCTTACTTTACTTGCTTTAATCACTAGATGCATGTTTAGGATTAATTAAAATAAAAATTGGTTAAATTAAAATTGGTTCACAACTTGGTGCAGTTTAAAAATTGAAATAAGGTTTTTCATAATAAGAGAGTTGGTTTTTATCATCCTTAAAACACATTCCGCATAGAAAAAGGGGCCTACATCGGAACTATATTGAACATGTATGGGAAGGAGAACGACATAGATAAAGCACGCCTCAATCTAGAAGAATTGGGCATAAGGGCATAATTGCACTTACAAAAGAGTCATGGTGAGTCTTATGGCAAGCCTACCGTAATATATACATTGAACCCAAAGGAGAGGGATTATTTCTATGATTTTCTAAAATAAGTTAAATATCTAGATGGCTATGCCGAAAACATCTCAAGATGTGTGACCACAATGGCTAGAAAACTATTGGGTTGTACAAGCCATGATTTCCACGTCTTGTTTTGTTTACTTACCTATTGTATGAGGTAGATGCACCAAAAATCTTTTTATAGAAATACCCTCTAATAAACTAGAAGAGGGTCCATGATAAAAAAAAATAACTTTTATTATTACACTTGGGGGTACATCCATCACAAAGGGAAAGTATATTGAGCAAAGTCCTTCCTGACATAAAACATAAATTTTTCATCAGACCCAGCAGGGGGTTGTCCTCCTAATGATAATAAAAAAATTATTACCTTGCAAATAGATTTACATCTTAGAGAAAGAGTACTAGCCTCTGTTCTCTTCACTAGTTCTCAAGAAATGTGGAGAAGGGGGTCTACCCCCGTCTTTAAAAAAAATTAAGACTATGAAAGTTCTTAAGATAAAAGCATGGAACAAGAACCCCGTAGACCGGGGGCTGTTTTAGTTAAAAAGAATCAGTTATCCTTTACTCATTTCATTCGTAAAGATTTTTTGAAACAGAGCCTAAAGGAAGGAGAAGGGGTCACCCCCCCCCCCCCTATCCCCTCTAAGTCATTCCTTATGAACACATATGAAAATATGTAAGAGTACCCCACAGACAGAGGGGGCAACTCCAAAACAGTAACTTGATCATATAACATGCAAATACTGCACAATCACTCGGGGTTGTGCTTAAATATAACTTTCCCAGATTAATGCAAGTACCTCACATTAAATGGGGCAATTCAAAATTAACCAATCGCTAAAAAAAGATTAGAGCGGGTCATGGTAAACAGATGCCAAAGTATAGATAGAGGCAAATAATAAAAAAGCACAAGGGAAGTAAAAAAGTGTTTTTCATTTATAAATGACCAGTTCTTTACATATGAATGAAGAAAGAAAAAAAATGGTACAAGGACAGAGATAGCCTATCCATAGAAATACAAAAAAAAAAGTCATCTCAAGAGACGGTGCTAGAATATGATAGACCGGCCTCCTGCACAAACTCCTCCTCTAGACGGGACTGAAGCGTCTCAATCTAACCCCGGATCTTATTAGCCTCAGCCTGTCGTTGCTCGGTCCTAGAATTCCTAGATGTGTGAAGCCTCACAATATTCTGGAAGGGAATGCTCAGAAAATGACGAACTCCAATATCAAGCCAACCTAGCCAAAAATGGTAGAACTGCTACCAATCACGAATAGCATCCAAGAATAGTAATGTGGAAGCATTGGTCAACTTGGAGGGAGAAGTAACTAAGAAGTCAAAAATATGGCTAGCAAGGGCCTTTAGGTTGAACACTGTAAGGCTATCAATATGAAGCACACTCTGAGAAGTGAACGTCTCGGGATGATGCTCCAAAATCAAGTCCAGAATCTAACACTCATGTGTCCTGAAGCGCCCGAGCCACTCCTCGCGCCATAACCTGCTCATAAAAACCGTGGGAACCTCCACCTCATTGTCACCCTCTGAATGGCGATACTCTATCTCGAAATAGAGGAAAGAAGACTCCCCGCAAGAGTCAGCATCATCAGTTGTAGGAGTGGCCTAAAAACTCTTATCTCTCTCATTAGTCGCCCCAATGGATTCACTAATAGGATTCTAAAAGTAGACACCCAAGTTAAGGAAAGGGAATAAAGAAAATAAATTCAAGGGGATATGATAGAAAGCTTACCCCAAAGCTCAGAGGGGTGAGTATGCTACCACCCAGGCGAGAAGAACTAGACGAAAGAGAGATACTAGACAAAGAAAAAGAAATATCACTACCTTTTACAAGTTAGAAAAAGAAGAATATTATGAAACTAAATAGCTAATAGTAAATTGGGTATGACAGTTAAATACCTGAGGAGTGAGCAGTACAACACTCTCTGCCCGTTCTAAAGAACTAAGAATGGCTTCCTCACTAACCTGGAAACAATGAAACAAGTGTGAAAGTGAGTTTACTTTCATAGTAAAAGCAAGAAGAAAAATTAGAAGTAGAAATGAAAGAAGGGTATGACAGTATAATACATCTCTCCCAGCTATCTCTCCAATATGTTCCACTATTTTTTGAACAGCTTTTTCACTAGCTTGGAAATAATGAAATAAGGGTGAAGGTGAGCATACTTGCACAGTAAAATCAAGAGGAAAATGGGAAGTAGAATAGAGAGAAAGGTATAATAGTATAATACCTCTCTCGCAATTATCTCCCCAATGTGTTCCACAGTCACTGGAACAATTGCAACGCTAACCTGGGAACAGGGAAACAAGTTAGTGCTAGAAAACATTTGCATGGTATAAGTAAATTTGAAAAGTATAGCAAACCACGTATTTATCTAGATAGCCTCATTCGGGACATTAGTAGTAAGACCACACATTAACGAGAACAAAATTTGTAATAGGTCCTGCAAATAGGGGGACTTAAGCTATGCTGACCTGATAAAAAGATTAGAAAGGATATGATTAAAAAGGGGTGCATATATTGCTACTCACAAGAAATACATGATACCTGAGTGATTACCCCCGCAATAATCAAGGGTGGTGCTGTGAGTGATGCCTGAGGGACTGCCTCCGCAACACTCATCGCAAGCACTGCTCGAGAAACGATAACAGGGGGCACTGATGAGGTAGTGCTATGAGATAACTAAAAAAAATGAATCGTCAGTATAATCCAGACAAAGTAATCAAAGGCAGAAGGATAATGGAATACTTAGAAAAAGATGACCACTAGCGCATCAGGGACTATAGTAGTGACCTACTCATCATAAAAGCATTAGGAACTTCCGTTATCATAAATAAAATGGGTGAAGAAGCCACCAGTACCCGAAGACAAGAAGAAGCCTGTGAAATAGGCTCAATAGTGGAGGCCATAGTAAATACTGAGCCGTGAGGAATGGGCTGGACTAAAGGCCTACCATCCATGGAGATGAAGACCCGGGGGATACAAATCCTCCCTAAGGGGGTAACCCTGGAATAGTAATCCCAAAAAAAGGAAGAGTCTCTCCAGTGGAAGAGGGGCCAAGAATTATCCAGCCCTGAGGAAATAAAATTGACAAATTGTAAATTAAGTACAAACCACAAAGATAAAAATCAAAGGAAAAATAAAAAAAAGGAGGCCAAGAGAACAGACATACCTCTGAGAGTGAGGAAGCATGAGGCTCAGCTTTAGAAGTTCCTGCTACTGAAATAGCAAAAGAAGAAGTAGCAGGACCAAAAGGCACAACCCTCTAAAAGTATAAATAAATAAAGAACACAAGAGAAATAACTTTGAAAAGAAATTGTGAAACCAGACGCTTAGAGAAATCAGTGAGAAACCTGAGCAGAACGCGAGGTCACATAAGAGACCCTGGTGCTGGCAAGATGCACAGATGAAAGTTTTAAGGAAGAAAAGTAACACTTAGCAAGATAAGTTTAAGTCATGGCGATCAAAGCCTTAAAAAAAGATGGATTGATTGGGGGGGAGGGAAGTAACGAACCTCTCTATAAAGGCCTACAGAGAAAACAAGCATACAATTCCTCTTTTACTGGAAAGGAGCATGAGGAAGTGGAGGAGGGGAGGGGCCACTCGTCTCAGCAAAATCAACCTATGAAAGCATCACAAGGAAAAGAATTAGTAAACGAGTCAATAATGAAAAGAAAAGAAAATTATGCAAGTAAAAGTGTAAGTAAATAAAGACTTACAACATTAGAATGCGTAGTCTATCCATATGGAAGGCATATGGTAGCAGAGCTAGTCCCTGATGGAGAATGTGGTGTCTTGTCATCAGTACAAGACTCCCTCAAAACTAATAACAAGGAAAAAGTGCCATTAGTTCTTTCATCATGGAAGTCCTGGCCATTCACATCATTCAAAGAAAAACTATGATCATCGTAGGAACGGGTGCTTCTGTTGTCAAGTACTTCCTAGGATGAGGAACCAACATGTGAAAACCCATGATAGCCAGTTTTTCTAAGTAAAGAAGATTTTGGTATAGTACCTTCTGCAACTGGAATGGATGTAATGAGCGACTCCTGGGAGGAAAAGCCTAGAGCCTCATAACCACGCTCTCGAACAGTCCTGTAGGTCTCCTCTACTTTGAGATCAATAGTATCTGACCCCTGGTATAGTGTATAAGGAGAAGCAGCATCAGTATTAATTCCCTTCTTTTTCTTGGCTGCCCTACTCCTTACAATAGAAGGGGGAGCAGTGTCAGTAGCGAGAATCAAATTTGACACATATATATCAGGGTGTTTCCTCTTTCCCGTAGTAGAGGTTTTTGCTTTTCGTTTATCCCTGGAGTGTCCTTTAGACTTGGAAGGCTATGGCTCAGGTTATACTTCGGATGAATGGACTTACCAAGGAGCGGATTCACCAAGATAGGAACAACATGCTCGAGAGGCATCTTAGGTATAATACTGAGATGATAAATTTCTTTTTGAGTTCTTTTGACTAAGAACGTATCTTTGACATTCCTTGTGGGAATGTTCTCATGAGGGGGCCTGGCCGGCCACGCAGTTCTAAATAAGAAGAACCTACCACTGCCAAAGAGGAACTAGGAAGAGGTGAAAGAAGGTAAGTGGTCACGAGGAGGCACGTATAATCCTACCAAATGGCTCACTCTACGGAGTATCCCTTGAAAAGTAAAATTCCTACACACCTCCAAATATAACTTTAAAGGGTCACTACTCGAGGGGTAGGAAGGGGTGTGAATACCTTGGTCATAACTAAGTTGTATCCTCACTTGCTTGGGATGATAGAACTCAATGCCCTGACAAATCTCGGTCAAATAAGGAATAAGGCTTGATAATAACATCATCATCACATTTATATATGGGAAAGAAGAGGTAGAATCTGCATCCGAAGGGAAATAAAAAGTGCCATTATCACCCAGGAAAGAAAGCCAGCTAAAAGTTCCACCGAGGCATTCTCTATAAGGGCATAAGCAGAACCCATCAACATTATTGATCAGAGACCTTAGGGCCTTCTTGGGGTCCTTCTTGTGCCACCTCATGAGACGAGCAGCATCACTATGACAGGCCCTTACTTTCGGGCCAAAGTGGGGAAAATGCTCAAACAAAAAATCCATCAGGGCAAGGGAGTTAGCAAAGTTGGCGACATCGTAGCGGCCACAGGAGCTCTCAACGTCTACATGGACGCGATCCAACCAAGTATAAAGGGATTCAAGGGTCAAGACAGCAAGGGTCACAGTCCTCCCTCATGCTAACTGATGCAACAAAAAATGTGTATCTAGTGTGCGTGCTGATATAGGCTCAAGTACAATCATGTTGCGTTAGTAATAAACCCAGTAAATAAGGATCGTCTCCACAAGGAACTAGGACGAAGAATAGTAACGACACATAATAGATAACTAACCCTAAAATTGACTCTCGAAAGAAATGGGAAAGGTGATTAATGATGAATAGAAAAATCTACTAACTAATTGTGAATGCAAATTAACTAACAACTAAACTAAGTGAAAAGGTATAAATGAAAACACAAGTTTTAAAGGGCAGGAATTCATAACTATTTTGGAAATTTTGAGAAGAAATTTTTTGAAATAAGAATTGAAAACTAGGAATTAAGAATTAATCTAACTAACTACAAAACAAATTAGAAGCAAAAATTAAATGTTACTTACAATAAGGAAATCTGGAAATAAATTTTGAATCTTGAATTAATTGAAAAACTTCAAAACTAGTGTTCTTCTATGCAAGAGACCTCTAAAACTAATAATATTCTAACCTCGTAATGTCTGACAATAAGCTAAAATAAATACACTTCAAAATTTACAAGAGTTTGAACCAAGTGAAACTTTAAATTATAAACGAAAAATTTATGAAAATCTCAACCGAACTGGTTCGACGGGACTTCTTCGGTTCAATCTGGTGCATAATCCGGATCGATTAATTTTTTTTAAATTCATATCGGTCTGGTACTCAATTTTATTCAAGAATCCTCAAGACATCGGACCGGTTCGTTTTCTTCTGCACCCAGATCGGTCCGGTTGCCAATTTTATTCAGAGTCTTTATTCTTTTTGGATTGGATTGTTTTAGCTATATACGGTCCGGTCCGATGGTGAAATTTATTCATGGACTAGATTCCTTCTAGATCGGTTTACTTCTTGTATTGACCATTCCGGCTTGGATTTGAAATTCTTCTTTTCTTCTTTTCTTTTGATTTGCTCTCATCTTTAAATCTCCGTAACTTCTGATCCAGGGCTCGGTTTGGGGTGTCGTTTCTTCCTACGCGGTTGTAGATGTGAGGTCTTCATTTTTTTATGTTGGTAACTCGTACGAACTCTATATATGAAATGAATATTTTTTCCTCTAACTTTTCTTCCTTTGTTGATTTCTCGGCTTTATATTCCTCTTCTCTTCACTTGCATTAAATACCTGTAAAAGCATGAAAAATACACAAAACTCGAGGCACTATGTGGAAAATATCAATAGCATATTAATGAGATAAATCAATACGAATTACATTATTCTAGGTGCTCAAAGCTACTAAATTAAGGGGATAAATTTGAAAGAATGTATGCCTAATCACCAACCTAACAGACAATCTGGAAAAAAAAAGCTCGCGAGGAGAGTCTTATGGCTTACTTGGGGGCAAAAATCTACTCAGGAAAGTAACCAGGAAAGCATCCAAGTGTGAGGGGGAGTGAAGCTTCGAACCATCCTAACTTTTGAGAACTTTACTAGAAGTCTCTCCCTTGAGTGGCTGCTCAAAATATTTAAACCAGTACCTCTGCCATTTAGTAAAAGTGTGCTTGGTAAGACCAGTTACACTAATAACCACATACCTCAAACACTTATAAAGGGTTAATAGCATTTCTTTTATCATCTCTTGCTTAAGTGGGTCCTCATAGACATCAGTGAAAATATGCTCCCCCCCCCCAAGAAAGAAAGGGCGAACATCTCACAAACATCCTTCATGGTAATAGTGAACTCACCCCAACCAGTCACAAAAGTGTGAGACTCTCTGATCCAACGAGAAATCAAAAGATTTAGGGTGGAGCCATGTTTATCCATAGTACAAGATTTCAAATTATCAATTGCAGTGAGAAGGCCAAGTCCCTTGAGAAAAGCCTTTTAAGAAGGGACGACATGAATATAAACCCAAGCGTCCAACTCCTCAGGGGTACCTCCCGAAGCTTTGATTTCAATATTAAATTGAGGGAAATCACTAAGATCCAATCTAAATCTAAGATTGGAATTAGGAATAACAATGGGAAAATCAGTAGACTCACCTAACCCCACACGGGGTTGCGCAACAATTTTGGCTACAGATTTCTCCTCAAACTAGGCAAGAGAGGCCATATAGTTATCATGTTGCCCAAAATAAGGTGCATGACAATAAAGACCAAAATCCCTTCCTTTACAAGTGCGCATATAGTCCTAGTATGATTGAGAATGAGAGGAAGTAGACGAGAGACCCCAGAGGCTATTGGTTCAGACGTGGAACCCCTGGCAGCAAATGTTCCAAGTTAGGAACCCCTAGTAAAATATGGTTCAATCGAGGAGCTCCCAATCCTTTATCCCAATTAGGAGACCTTAACAACCGAGGTTCCCAATGAGGAATCCCCAACGATAGATGGTTCCAATGAGGAACCCCTACTAACAGCAACCATTAGTGAAGAACCCTCAACAGTAGAGGTTCCCAATGAAGAACCCCCAACCATAGGCGGTTCCATCAAGGAACCCCCACTAACATCTCACCATAACGAGAACCCTTCAGACATTAAGACTTAGGGAGAAGAACCCTCACCAGCCATATCCATCAGTGAGGAACCATTGGTAACATCAGCTCAAAAATCAAGTTATCTGTTAACAAAAACCCTAGTTGAAATTTTCTCAAAACTCACCCCCTCAGATGAGGGACCCTAGTGGAAGGGGCTTTAGAAGAAGAAACCCTTGATCGCGAAGAACCCATGGTGAAGTCGAGCACAAAAAGTAAACCAGTGGACGCTGTGGTAACGGGAGAACCTTGGAGGGTGGTTATAGTGGTGGCGCCGGTGGCCACCACCGTAGCAACGGTAATAGATATGGGTAAAGAACTGATTAAAATGGGAATGAAGGTGGAGACAATGCCGGAAGAAGTGTTTGGCGATGATGAAGCCATCTGTAGTCATTTATTTTCGAAAAGCTTGAAAGAAAATTATGGACGTTATTTCTCACCGAAAATCTCAGTTCTTTGTGAATGCTTGAGTACTTTGTAAAAGTTGAAGATTTTTATTCAAAAAAATGGTCTTTATCTGGAAATAAGTGGACATATGGGAAAACCAAGAGGTTGACAGGTATGGCCCCCCCGGGTGATCAGTCCTAAATTAAATTAGAATAGGTTTCTCAGTTGGTTCATTCTTAGCATCACTGTTGAAATTTTTTAATTACTAACCACCTAAGTGAAATTAGACTCATGCCAAGTTTTATCTTTCATTAATTCAATGAAATACTCATGCGGAAATAAATCATTATCAATCACAAATTAACTGAATCCAACCATCCCATATAAATAAGAAATTGGTCGAATAAACCATCGGCTAAAATTCAACACAAATGTAAAGACATATAATAATGGATCTCAAGTATCTGAAATAAATACTAAATAAAACCGTGAGCAACATGCTCGAATATCTGATAGAAAATCCATATACTAAGAATAGAAGAAATTGAGGCGCCTATCCAAATCCTACAACATCCACATATGCTGCAGCAGCGAATCCCTGGAATGAATCAAGCCTGGCATCCCTGAGGCTAGACACCTAAAAGGTTTTGAAAATATTTTATAGCAACCCAAAACATTTTGAAAACATTTAGCAAATGATTAACTTGCAGTAATAAAATATGCATGAACGAACTTCATATTTTAGTTAGTGTTTCACTCCCTTTAGGACAAACTCACCCCTCAACTGATGTGCACACCTAACGCCTTCTTTATATCCCACCTAATCCTCTGTGACACCCCGCCTAATTAATTATCGGGTGATCAGTCCTTAATTAATTAATTTCATAATATCAAGTTGGTTGAGATAATGCATCACTGTCGAAAACTCAATTTTAATTTAATAAAAGCTAACCACCTAGTACTTAAAAAGGGTGATGTCCAAATTTTATTTTGTTACTAACCAATATAAAAAAGAACACCAACGAATTCCATGCATCACAGTAGTATAAATAAAGCCTAACTGAAGTAAAATAAATGCCTAGAGTAAAACTTATCCACATACAATCCCATACAATAAATCCAATAAAAGGAAATCAAAACTAAGAGAGAATTTAAAACAACTAAATTTCTGAATGTAAACAGAAGAAAAGACGACCTGTCCAACAGAATAGATAACTGAAAAAGAAATAATAGGTTGAGTTGGCTACTAGCAATTATCCTGCAGCTTTCACGGCAGCTACAACAAGGCAACTGAATAGAGTATCCTAAGGCTGGTGTCCCTGTGGCTAGGCACCTAAAAATAATGGAACAATAGAAAGATATACAGAAAAACGGGTCAGAGCCCGAGTTGAAAATATTTTAAAATAGCAAGTGTTTAAATTGATTCAATTAGCACAATTATCATTCAAGTTAACTTAGCGTACTCACTTGAGATACTTACCCATCGGTCTAGTGTGCATGCCTAACAAGTCTAACTACCCATACTAGTCATGATACCCTGATTGGCTACTAAGTACATACTATTATGCTGGAAAGACTCCCTACATAACTCAAAGCCGGTGTGCTTAAGATGTTGATATAGGTTTAGAATTACTTTAGTGTATTCTCATATTCTTCTAAATGCCCAGCTCATAATACCATAAGTACACTTCGTAAAAATAGAGTCATCAACATAAGATACCAAATAAGATTTCGGAATACATACATTATTCTCTTATGTATGCATATTAATCTACATATAAATATATAAATATTGCACCCCTGGTTGAGAAACCCTTAGTGCTACGCATACTCGGCTATCTAGTCCCACTGCAACGCTCACACATAGAGGACAACTGGTTCAATCTCTCGAGAACCAATAAAAATACAAACACCTATTGGAGGTGAACATAGTCCCAAGCCGATAGGCTACACACATACCTACGTACCCATACGGCCGTCATCACTATCATTCTCATGGATAGCCCATACCTAGGTTCCATGCTCTAGTGGTACAACTCTAAATCCCCCGAAGGCACATAAGATCTGATCGTCTATAACGCGTTAACCTCCGTTCGATATCCAATAGCTAGGTATGTCGTACACATAATATTTTGAGTAATATGCATACACACAACTTATATAAATTCATTATCTTTCTCGCAGCCTAGTATTCGCAGTACGTATAATATATTCCTATTAAGCCCCGTACCTTATTTGTATATATTTTCCCTTGTATTTTCGCATCTCTCTAATTCTATGAATTTTCACACCTTCCGAGGGTCAACATTTTATCCGCTCACTAATAATTATAAATTTTAAGTCACTTGACATTCATACAGGTCTAACACTCATTTAAATAAGCCTACGAGAAGTTTGAAACAAAAATTGGGCCTTAAGAGTCATTCTGGAATCTAATTAGAAGACCTAGGAAATCTCGTTCGAACGAGGTCTTTTGAACGAAGCCCACTTCGAACGAACTACTAAGCTCGTTAGAAGGGCCACTGGAATCTCGTTATAAGTCTCGTTCAAACGAGGTCGTTCGAACGACCTGGGCTGGACTTCTAATGAAATTTCCGCAGTTGCCGAGTTCATCTTCAAAGTTCATTTTTCCAGATTTTCTCCTCTACAATCTCAACCTAAACCCATTCAAACCCAAGTACAAGGTTTCCAAACTACTCTAAGTCACCCTAAAACACTTCTTACCATAGTTCAGGGGTCAAATCCCTCTAATCATCAAGTAAAATCGACAAATTCCTAAATTTTTCCATGAGTCATATTAATATAAACCCAGAATTATTAATTAATAAAAATCCCATTTTTATTTAGTGATTAACATCTAATTCACCAAATTTTGCATTCCTGTTAAGGGGAAAATCCTCTACATGCAAACCCCCATCAAATTTCTAAGATTCCTACACAACCTCATCATGGTAAATCAATTTTGGTATTAATAGTTCTAAAACCTCAACATATGTTAACAAGAATAAAAAATGCTAAGAGAAAGAGCAAGATAATCCCTTGCATTAAAATAAACTTCGATTCTCAGGTTGAAATTGGTATGGGAACGATCCTCTTGACACGATCTATGCGCTCGTGTACTTTTTGGTGTGAAAGCTTGAGTTCTTAGCTTAGGGCTCTAATGGAGTCTTCTTCATTTTCCTTTGTTCTCTCTCTCTTTTCATCTCTTTCTCATGTAGGTTGAATCTGGCAGGCCACTAACCCTAAATGATTTTAATTAAACCTATTTTTCGTCCATTTAATTACCCAAAAATTCCAAAAGACCAAAATACCCCTCTAAGGTGTCGTTTTGGGCTAAAATATTTCGGACTCCAAATAAAATATCCGAGTAGTATTTTCTGACTATCTCGACCCTTCCGGACACTCTGACACACTCAAAATAGTCATCCGAGTTATTAAAAAATAATTTACCTTTTTAAACTCCCGAATACATACTAGTGACGCGATTCATACGCGTCCCAATTATTTATAACATAACTGTCGTGTATCTCATCCCCGGCCATAATATTATATCAATAACTACTAATTCTCATCACTCTAGTAATTATTATCATAAAATTGGATTAATTAGAATTTAAATTTTCTCCCTTTAATTTAATTAATCCCCATTTTCCATAATTTCATAAAAATAAATATGCGTAAAAATACGGGGTATTACATCCTCTACCCCAAAACTAGATATTTGATATAACACTTGTCAACCGCCCTACTCAATCCCGAGTATTTTAATGTATGACTTATAATCTATTTATCGCCTTAACTTAGTTAATCATCTTTCCTTGAAAGCCATATAACACTCACTAGTTAGATAAATAATACACTTTTCTCCATGTATTTAAACCTCCCGTATATAATTATTCACCCCATTATGTACGTACAGTTATCTTACAACAATCACATATGTTTAATATGAATATAACCCATATATAATTAACACAGTTCACTACATGTATTAAATGACCCGTGTACAACTA
This sequence comes from Sambucus nigra, assembly GCA_949130495.1. NCBI lineage: Eukaryota > Viridiplantae > Streptophyta > Magnoliopsida > Dipsacales > Adoxaceae > Sambucus > Sambucus nigra. The sequence goes on along the minus strand of OX422220.1, from coordinate 124,734,836 downwards.
TTTATCCCATTATATACATAGAACCATATTACAACATTCACACATATGTTGAATATAAATATAACCCTTCCTCCTGAGTAATAACTCACTGAATGTACTCTCTAAAGTTCTATCACACTAGGTGTGTTCTCATAACCTAGTTATCCCAAGTCAGAATCGCTCACTAACTTGGCAAATAATATGAACATAATGGAGGTGGTCATATTCCTTCCCTGAAAGTGAGATAAGCCCCTCACCCATATAATGGACACTATGACCTGAGGATATACTCGCCCTACTCCTCAAGCTAGGGGATTCACCCACATCGCGCAACCTCCTCCGATAGCACTAGAGTATATATGTATTAATAATATCTAATCACTGATATTTATATGCATACACCATATATATACTATCACACACCATATATATATAAATATATAAATATAAAATATCCCGGCTTTACCGTGTATTGAGTCCGTAACACAAGCTTATAATTAGTATCTCGAGTTTATGGTCCAACTCTGATTATTAATTAATTTGCACATTAATTAATTAAATTATTATTGGTGTCACCCAACCAATATACTCGGGCTCGCTCTCGTGGTCCGGAAATTAATATAACACCCGATTCTAATCCCCGAATCCCAATTAATTAGTTTTTCATCCATAATTAATTTAAGTGAGTAGTGTCACCCTACTACTATACCCGAACTTATTCACCTAGTTCGTTATTTTATTTCTCAAAATTTATTCTCAAAATTCATATGTAAGTGTTACACTTAATTACCCCACCACCCCCAATTATATGCCCCTATAATTGTGAGTATATTAACCTCCCTAATTAAATTTTATCCCTTAATTAGACTTGGTGGTAATTAAACTAAAATAAAATCCCACTTAAAACTCCCAAGGCCAAACTGTCAAAAATTCCCAGCCATCGATCGATCGATCAAACAGGTCCTCATCTTCTCCGACTTTCTGTTTCTGACATTAACGAATTCCTCTAACCTCCAAACTCGTATATGGTTCATCTCAAGAACACACAATATTTATATCATATGGGAACGTTATTAGGACCTCCCTAGAACCTTAAATACAAATTAAATTTCACAAATCTCTACTTTTTGGAATTTGGGGAATTTTCGGGCCTTTACTTGTTCTGTCCCAATTTTATCTGTTTATCCGAAATTCGTTCATAAATTTCAACTGCATTTTCACATCTGAATAAATTATCTCAGAACTATGTAACATAATGAATTCTCACATTAATTTCCCATTAATTTCATTCAAGTGTTCTATATACAAAAACCCCTTTTTTGTACCCTTTTACACCCAAAATGAATTTTGATATACACATCAAAAAATATGAATTGGATATCATAAATAAACATCACAGAAAGTTAACCACATGACTTTTGGTGTTCGTTGGTTCTAATCCGTTGGTGTAGAGGCAAGCTTGATGATGATCACCCAACCCGTTCCTTGTTTTATCTCCAAAAGATCCCCAAATTGGCTATAACTGTTCCCTCTCACTTTCTCCCCAATTTCTTAGATTTAGGTTTATGTTTCTCTGTCGTTCCCCATTCTTAGATTTAGGTCTTAAAACACTAATCCCATTTTTAGCCTAATGGTCCAAGCCCAAGTGACCCAAATAGCCTCGTGTGGGCCCGATTATGCCTAAAAATGCCCCGTGACCCGTTTACTACCATCGGGTATAATTTTTCGACTATCTCGATCCATCCGGACACAACTGTGCACTCAAAATCTACATCTGAATTAATTTATAAGACTCCTTATCTCACACCCAAATTAGTCTATACCGACTCCCGGCTGAGATAAATAAATGCCACGTCACTAATATACGTTATGACGTAAATAAATTATTACTTTTCACATAGTATTTAAATTTCCCTAAATACTAACCATTCACTCTCCGATTAATATTTAAATATATATTACCATAATTAATTCAATTAAATTATGACACACAAGTAATTTAAAATATCCCGAATTAATTAAATATTACATGCACAGAAATACAGGGTGTTACATACTCCCCTCTTACAAAGGAATTCCGTCCCCGAAATTGGGTCATTACTCCGGTGAATAACTCTGGATACTTCTCTCACGTATCCTCCTCTCGTTCCCACGTATACTCTTCAATACTGTGATGACCCCACTCCACTACACTCTAATTGGTGGTACTATCTTAGACTGCAGCTTGCGCTCACATAGCTACGAGTCTCCCCTCATTTGAGGTGTCTTATTACAAGTCATTATCCTCGAGTGGAACGTTCCCCAAAAGATCAATCGCTCCTCCTGTATCCCTTCATCTATGCCACGTTGAACACATCCCGTATCCGCTAAAGATGTTCTGGAAAATCCAATCGATAAGCTACCAGTCCCACCCTCTCAAATATAGGGAAAGGACCCACATACCTCGATGCTAGCTCCCCTTTCTTGTCGAACTTTATCACTCCTTTCATAGGAGACACCCGAACTAATACCTAGTCACGAATTTTTAACTCGATGGCCCATGACAATATAGTTCCTCAGAAGATGAGCCTATACTCTGTCGGCTCCACTATCTCTCAGTTAGGAAATTCCCCTCCTATATGGGTGTCAATTTCCTTATTGCCAAAATGCGTGACTATCTTTCGGGTAATTACCCGCATCATCCCTGATTAATCATGTCAGACTCGAACCTTTAACTCACGGTGACGTACCCCTCCTTACGTCCCTGAACTATATGAAAGGATACAACTTACTTAATTACCGTTGATGGACCATAACCTATCTCTAGTCCTAGCAGCTTGTTATTTTCCCACCTCTTATCTACCAAAGGTGGACAATGAAACTTTTCCCATAAAGTCTCCTAAGGTGTCACGAAGAACAAACCGTTATGAGGCATCACACGTAACTCTACCTGTGGTAAATACTACTCCCGAATTACCCAAAAATCTAAAATGCACAATCCTCACTTCCCGTCTACCCATCGACTTATGGGCGACACGTTCAACCCAATATGTAACTCTGTATCGATTAACTCCTGACAGTTTACCAACCTGAGCATTAATCCCTTCACTGGAATAGAATTTAAAAAAATTCCTGGTTGATACCCTCCAATCAACCTTTTTCCAGCCTTAAATGGTCTACCCGACGAAAAATTCACTATGTCCCATTCAACACTGATTCCCACGCTCAAGAACTCTATTCCTTGTGCGGTTTTCGTCAGGGAGTAATTTATACCTTGTCTTTGTGTAAAACCACTCTAGGTATATGACTAAGTGATACTATTTTCTATGTTCCCAAAAATGTGAGTTTCTCCCTTGCCTAGGGATATCTTATTACATAGGTCTCCCCCACCTTCCCACTGCCTACGATGGAGGTAGTTCTCCTTGATATACATATAGTCAGACCGTTTCCTTTCTCAAACGAAATTCAGTTCACTACAGTTTTCCACTTATTCTCTGAATATGTTTATTTACATATCTCTTTTATTTAAGACAACTCCGAAATCACACTAACCAGGGTTCCCATACACCTTATATCCCGTGCTTAACTGCATAAAAATTACCTTAATTAATCAGGGTGCCCATACAACCTGCCCCCGTGCTCAACCGCACAAAAGTTACCCGACTATGCTTGCCATAACCCGTAGTCATATCACATACATGAATAATAACTGGGGTAGCCAACCTATGTACTAACGATCAAACATCTGCCCACTTCTAATGTTGCGCTAATTTTCATGCGTGAGACATCTCGCAAAGCAAAACCCAGACAAGGAACCCCCCGATACACTACTACCTAACATTGTTGATCGTTGACATCTGTTAGACCCTCAGTCGATAGCATGTACCTCCAAATACTTGTCTCTTAACACAAAATCATACGCGTCTACTCTTATGCTATAAAAGACAATATAAAATACCACGCCCTTACTATCACTAGTTCTTGCACAAAATAAATCCCAAGCTATCTCTCCCCGCTCGAAAATAATTTTAACCGCCCTGAATCGCTTCAGTATACATCCCTTCTTACTGGGAAAAATATAATAATACAAGGCATTCTTATAAGTTTATCGTACCTCACAATACAAGCTATATACGAATATATATAGGTTAGGCTCCCTCTCAGGTGACACTTACCAGGAGTCATTCATAACCTGGTGTCACGAACACCAAAACTTACTATCGCTGTCTATAATAGTTCACACCCATTACTAACCAATCCATACCGAGGAAAAATCATGCTTTCATAACACTCCTCAAAATGAGTAAATCTCATCAAATATACCCTCTCAGTTTTCACGCCTGCTTCCTTGCGAATAAAACAAAAGAGGGCCCTGTTACCCCGTGGTAACCATATAATTAATAGTAACACTACTATACACCCACTAAACTCGTCCCCTACGCGAATATAGTGCTAACAAGAATATTCTGATCACTCACGTCACAAAATTCACTCCATCTATCCAAGGATAAAATTCATACTTCCACCCGCCTATACACCGGCGGCCCAAATTGCTCCTGGACATAATATTCTCATCCGATCAAACCAAAACTTCACAATTGTGGTCCCTACTGGACATCCCACTTCTATCCCCTGACTCACTGTGGACATAATCAATTGTTGTGGTTCCACTTCCACACATAATAAACTTCTATGTGTCAATCCCCTGCCTCTGGCCCAAATGGCCATATTGGGGTTGTCCTTCTCGTGTACTTGGTAGTCTTGACCCTAAGTGCTACCCCCATTGTCCTTTTGGCTTCCCTAGCCCTATGAGACTCTTTATTGGCCTCGATGGCCCGGATGAAATCCACCATCAATAGGTAGAAATTTACGTAATTTAAATCGTCAAGATGGATCCCTTAATATGTATACCTTTCCATCGTGCTTCACTAGCACCATTAAATCTCATTTCATACTTAGGTTAAACTCTCTAACCTTATTGGCTCCTGCATCTTAGAAGCGTTAATGTAAGCTGGCAAACAAAAGATATTGACGACCTCAACACTAATCATCCTAGTCAGATTTCCCATCCATTATTGTGTATTCTCACACTGTTCATTATCCATTTGCGGGTTCCTTTATCGTTCTCCACATCCCATTTGTCAGTTATGAAGTTCGCTTATACAATTTATCATCTCTCTCATGATAAGTTAAAATCTTACCCATTTCATAAACTCTAAAATTTCACTAGCACCCCTATTTGAATAGCGGATGGACGATCTTATGGACACACTGTACCCAAAATTTCTCGTTTGACTCCATATATTCTCCTTCATACGTGGTGACTGACTCTAAAAAATAATCCTCCCCGACTCTCTCTCCTTACCAATAATGCTGAGTGAGTCCAAATTTGTATCACCATTCTCTACGATAATTCTTGGGAAAATTTACTACCCCCGGGTGATTATCCTATTCCACGAATACTCTACATTTTTTACCTCCCCTATCCTCTTGCAGTAATTCTAACGGCCCTCGCTGGTTGTCCAAAATTATTCGATGTACAATGCCCAATCGAACTCATATATGAATCACATCAACTATACATGATAGCAGGAGAACATAAGTTGTATACGTAGAGGAATACAACAATCCTATCATAAGGCTCTACATCAAAGAACGCTAAGCTAAAATGTGAAATGCCGCACAGATCCTAAGGACACTAGAACCTGATGCTCTGATACCATCTGTGACACCCCACTAATTAAACCCCGAGTGATCAGTCCTAAATTAAATTAGAACAGGTTTGTCAGTTGGTTCATTCTTAGCATCACTATCGAAACTTTTTAATTACCAACCACCTAAGTGAAATTAGACTGGTGCTAAGTTTTATCTTTCATTAATTCAATGAAATAATCATGCGAAAATAAATCATTAACAATCACAAGCTAACTGAATCCAACCATCACATATAAATAAGAAACTGTCTGAATAAACCATCGGCTAAAATCCAAGACAAATGTAAAGACAGATAATAATTGATCTCAAGTATCTCAAATAAATACTAAATAAAACCGTGAGCAACATGCTCGAATATCTGATAGAAAATTCGTATACTAGGAATAGAAGTAATAGAGGCGCCTATCCAAATCCTGCAACATCCACATATGCTGTAGCAGTGAATCCCTGGAATGAATCAAGCCTGACATCCCTATGGCTGGACACCAAAAAGGTTTTGAAAATATTTTATAGCAAGGATGAGAACCCAAAACATTTTGAAAACATTAGCAAATGATCAACTTGCGGTAATAAAATATGCATGAATGCGCTTCATATTTTTGTTAGTGTTGCACTCCCTTGAGGACAAAGTCACCCCTCAACTAATGTGCACACCTAACGCCTTCTTTATATCCCACATAGTCCTCTACCTCGAAACTAGATATTTGATATAACTCTTGTCAACCGCCCTACTCAATCTCGAGTATTTTAATGTATGACTTATAAGCTATTTATCGCTTTAACTTAGTTAATCATCTTTCCTCGAAAGCCATAAAACACTCACTAGTTGGATAAATAACACACTTTTCTCCATGTATTTAAACTTCCCGTATATAATTGCTCGCCCCATTATGTACGTACAGTTATCTTAAAACAATCACACATGTTGAATGTAAATATAACCCATATATAATTAACACAGTTCACTACATGTATTTAATGACCCGTATATAACTATTTATCCCATTATATACATAGAACCATATTACAACATTCACACATATGTTGAATATAAATATAATCCATCCTCCCGATTAATAACTCACCGAATGTATTCTCTAAAGTTCTATCACACTAGGTGTACTCGCATAACCTAGTTACCCCCAAGTCAGAATCGCTCACTAACTTAGCCAAAAATATGAACATAATGGAGGCGGTCATATTCTTTCCCTGAAAGTGAGAAAAGCTCATCACCCATATAATGGACACTATGACCTGGGGATATACTCGCCCTACTCCTCAAGCTAGAGGATTCACCCACATCGCGCAACCTCCTTCGATAGCCCTAGAGTATATATATTAATAATATCTAATCACTGATATTTATATGCACACACCATACATATACTATCGCACACCGTATATATATAAATATAAAATATCCCGACTTTACCGTGTACTGAGTCCGTAACACTAGCCTATACGTAGTATCTCAAATTTATAGTCCAACTCTGATTATTAATTAATTTTCACATTAATTAATTAAATTATTATTGGTGTCACCCAACCAATATACTCAGGCACGCTCGTGTGGCCCGAAATTAATATAACACCCGATTCTAATCCCCGAATTCAAATTAATTAGTTTTCATCCATAATTAATTTTAGTGAGTAGTGTCGCCCTACTACTATACCTGAACTTATTCACCCAGTTCGTTATTTTATTTCTCAGAATTTATTCTCAAAATTCATACGTAATTGTTACACTTAATTACCCCACCACTCCCAACTATATGCCCTATAATTGTAAAGATATTAACCTCCCTAAATAAATTTTTTCCCTTAATTAGAATTGGTGGTAATTAAACTAAAAGAAAATCCTACCTAAAACTCCCAAGGTCAAACTGTCAAAAATTCCCAGCCATCGATCGATCGATCGAATAGGTCCTCATCTTCTCCGACTTTCTGTTTCTGACATTAACGAATTAAACTAACCTCCAAACTCGTCTATGGTTCATCTCAAGAACACAAAACATTTATATCATATGGGATCATGATTAGGACCTCCCCTAGAACCTTAAACACAAATTAAATTTCACAAATCTCTATTTTTCCGAACTTGGGGAATTTTCGGGTCTTTACTCGTTTAGTACTAATTTCATCTGTGTATCCCAAATTCGTTCATAAATTTCTACTAGGTTTTCACATCTGAATAAATTATCTCAAAGATATGTAACATAATGAATTCCCACATTAATTTCCCATTAATTTCATTCAAGTGTTCTATATACAAAAAACCCTTTTTTGTACCCTTTTACACCCAAAATGAATTTTGATATACACATCACAAAAATATGAATTGGATATCATAAATAAACATCACATCAAGTTAACCAATTGCCTTTTGGGGTTTGTTGGGTCTGATCTGTTGGTGTAGAGGCAAGCTTGATGATGAGTACCCAACCCGTTCCTTGTTATCTCTCCAAAAGATCCTCAAATTGGCTCTAACTGCTCCCTCTCACTTTCTGTCCAATTTCTTAGATTTAGGTTTATGTTTCTCTGTCATTCCCCATTATTAGATTTAGGTCTTAAAACACTAATCCCATTTTTAGCCTAATGGTCCAAGCCCAAGTGACCCAAATAGCCCTGTGTGGGCCCAGTTATGCCTAAAAACGCTCCGTGACCAGTTTACTACCCTCGGGTATACTTTTTTTACTATCTCTGCCCATCCGGATTCAATCGTGCACTCAAAATCGGTATCCGAATTAATTTATAAAAATCATTATCTCACACCCAAATTAGTCTATACTAACTCCCGGCTAAGATAAATAAATGCCACATCACTAATACACATTATGACGTAAATAAATTATTACTTTTCACTTAGTATTTAAATTTCCATAAATATTAACCATTCACTCTCTGATTAATATTTAAATATATATTATCATAATTAATTCAATTAAATTATGACACACAAGTAATTTAAAATTTTCCGAATCAATTAAATATTACATGCACATAAATATGGGGTGTTACATACTCCCCCCCTTAGAAAGGAATTTCAATCTATATATTCTTAAAACAAACACATTCAAAGAAAATATGATATATGTTTTCCTCATAAGTATCACAAAACATACAGTTTCATTATCAAGGTATCCTCATTTTAACATTTTTTACTTACCCCAAATCCTATTCCAACACACCATCCATAAGATAAAGGCACATTTAGGAAATCTTCTTTATAGGAACAAAACTATTTACTCCATCCAGTTTTAGGCTTTTTAGGTCTAAGGTCTTCAAATCTTTACAATTATACATACCACTCTTAGAAGAGGACTAAGTTACCCAGTCTTTAGCATTACTCTAAGAGTAATAGATGTCTTGATCATATCAGCTTACTCAACAAATATAAGAATAGGGGAAACCCATCCATTGCCACTAATAAAGTCCTCTTAGTCTTTACTCTAATATTACTGACTACCTTAAACACAATTCGAAGCCTATAAACCTCCATTAAAGATCCCTTCTCGTGTCGGTTATCAATCCAAAAATGATTATTACTCCTCTTCCCGATATGATATTTGAATCTTTCTCTAGCTTCCTCCCTCAATTTACATATTTGTCTCCATGTCCATGAACTGACAATACTTAGTTTAGTAGTCCATATAGAATTTTCCTTTAGCAACACAGTATGTATCCATCTAACCCATAGAGAGTCCTTCTTTCTAGTAAGATCCCAAAGGTGTCTGAGCATGCAGGCTCTATTATAAACATCCATCCATTTAATACCAACTTCCCCTTCCTCAACAGGAACAAACATCTTTCTAACCAACTTTAGCTCGGGTTTTACTTAAATACACTCCTTTCCATATAAAGCTTCCAAGGATTTGATCAATATCCTTAATTATTCTTTTAGGAGGGATAAAAATATTAATCCAATAAATTTGAATACTTGATAACAATGACTAATTGAACCTTGCAGGCATAAGCTAACCATCTATTTATCTATTCCTTAAATATATTTTGTCAATTTATCCACCAAGCTTTTGTAATCTTGAACCTTAAGCCTAGTAAAAATGAGAGGAGCCTCAAGATCTTTAATAGGAAGAGTGTCCACTTTCATACCAATCAACTCACTCAATCTAACTTTAGTGTTATCAACAAATCCAGAAATAAACATCTGACATTTAGTTTTACAAGTGCCTAGTCCCGATATGTTCTTAAAATCCTCAAAACATTATTAATTAGCCTCAAGGAATTTTCATTAACTTTATCCACCACAAAAAGATCATCAGAAAGAATTAAATATTGACAATAGGATGATAAAGAAAAATACTTTTGCTGACTTCATCATCAAATTACCAAGATAATGATTCCATAACCAGAAGAAACAAATAATGGGATAATGAATCACCTTACCTTAATCCATTTGTACCCTTGAACTCCCATTCACACATACTAAAAAGGAAGTAGTTTGAATACTTTCCCTAATCCAGTTTGTAACCATGATAAGAAATTGCATAACATCCAACACATTCCTTATAGAAACCCATTGTACATAGTCACATGCCTTCATTACATCCATCTTGATAACACATCTAGGCTCCCCCTAATTCTTATAATAAATTGTGTTCGTATCCAAAGATGCTTCATCGGCATCAGACTGCGACTCATGCACTTCCTTAAGCTTTGCTTGAAAAGACAAAAAGTACACGATTAGTTAATTGAGTAAATAAAAAATTACAACAGAATTAAAAAAACTAAACATTTATAACTTACAATGGAGGTTGCGACGCTCGAGGCCACTTCCTTGTCCTTGACCTTTTTCATCTAAATTTCCACATAGGCATCGAGCCTATATGGCCTACCCCTAGGGCCACTCCCCGTGTCCTGAAATAAAATAATGTAGAATTAGTAAGTAACCCAAAGTAATGTTAATTAGATTAACTAAAATCAAAGAAATATAAAAACTTACCATCTTGTGCTCCACCTCGGCTTAAGATGTCCTCCCGGAGTAGTGAACATCCAAATTTTTCTCTCGATTGTCCCTCACTAATTGACGAGATGCCAATTTCCGCTCATTGGTCTCATTATCGATAAACTTTTTCTTCTGTGCCAATGAGATTGGCTCCTTCTGGGGGACGGTGTCACGTAGTCTCATAATGGACTCCCGGGTCTTTCCAAAGTAATGTGCTTGCAAATTCTTCTTCCACATCTTATATTTATCCCTCAATTTCTCCAATGTAGAGTCACAGAGATATGCGGGCAGGTCGAATTGTGCCTATCAAACAAATACAAACCAAAAAGAAAGTAAGTGTTAGTTTCTTATAAATATAAATATAAATACACTAGTACCTATAGTGCCCCCCAGATATTTAACTCGAGGTCAATAAGCATGAACCTCCAATCAGTTTACCCTAGGCCTACGATCGCCTTCAACAACTCTAGTGCTCTATCCAATAATGTCATCTTATTCTCGGTGACGGACCCCAATTTGCCCCATTTTGGGGGCCCACTGGTCGAGGAGCCCTCATCACCTCCGCTACCGTGCCCGGATGAAGTCAGTTTTTGCATAAATAAAAGTTTGAATATTTAGTTCCCGTTAGTATAAGCAATCACCTATCGAATGCGTACGCATAAGAACTATAAGGCTAGTTTCTATGCATAAATTTATTCGTGCATTCAAATTCAAATTCAATTTTAATTTGAAATTGAAATTAAAATTCAATTTACATATTAATTCCTATTTCCTCCATCTCCTCTAAAAGGTGAGTGGTCTTATCCTATTATAGATCGCATATTTCTGTAATATACTTAACAGCTCATGACAATTGTTCCAATTTAAGGAAAATTCGGCATCATATCCCCATAGTTCTCCAAGTACACGACATAGATTCGCATGTATGTGTGTTATTTGAATTTATCAATTGAAATAACACTTAACATCGCATCATCTAGTATGTACCTAGAGAACATTAAGATACGATTGTCAAACTTCGCCCAAAAGTAACAAGTTTAAGACACTAAGAATATTATTATACATAAACTATGCAGTCCAAAACTGTCCAAACGGGAAAATTCGAGAGATCTCATTACAGGGTTAATGTCTCTCAAACGGGTCTAAGGGATATTAAATGTGTACGCATAAGAACTAGAAGGCTAGTATCTATGCTCACTATATGTAATTTAAAGTATGTCTCATTTAATTATGTCTTATCATAGTTCGAGCGATTTCATTTAATTATGTAATTTAAAATATGTTTCATTTAATTTAAAGTACGCATAAGAACTAAAATCTATACCAATTTATATCAATAACAATACCAATTCAAATTCAATTTCAATTTATACCAATATCAATACCAATTCAAATTCAATTTATACAAATATCAATACCAATTAGAATTCAATTTCAATTTAGAGAAACGGGTCCTATAGAATTACAATATATACAAATTAAAAAGGTTATTAATGTTTAGAGTATATCATATATTTTAGTCCATTTCATAAGGAGCTAAGGGGATGGTAACACTATTTGGGCAAAGTATAAATTCCACAAACAACATTGATACTATTTTCGGAATCATACATGCACATGTGACATTCCATATATTAATCCCCAAATTGAAAAACAACACACTAAAATCTCTTACACCAAAACCAAACATAAATTGATTCGTTCACAAAATTGATTCTATCACCTCCCCAAATTGATCCCCAAATTCATTCTCTATCCTCCCCCATCACTTCCCCCTGTCCCCCCACTGCCACCCCCACCCCCATACACCTATACACACACACCCTTACCCCCACTCCCACTACCACCCATCCCTCCCCCCTTTCCTAACACTGCCACCCCCACCCCCACACACATGTAGACACACCTACTCACACACACCCACTTGCACACATGCACACACCTGAACATACATACACATATGCAGTTTTACACACACACACACACAGACAGTTCTATACACACACATGTACAAAGGAAGGAGAGAGAGAGAGAGAGAGAGAGAACTCACCTAAAAACGTAGAGAGAGATAGAAAAAGTGAGAAATGAAAACGGTGGGAAAAAAGAGGCGGTAGGGTTTTTTACTGAGAAAGTTGTCACGGACCTGTCAAAGTCTTTCACCGTGATAAAAAATGCGTATTTGTTTGTCACGGCCAATGATCGTGACAAGCCTGGCCGACCCAAAGGTGACAATTTAGCCTTTTTGGTGTAGTGAAAATCTGTTACATCAAAAGCACATTATCAGACATATTTCTTCCTTAAATAAAGGCAAACTGCCTATCGTTAACTAAATGGCGAATAATACCCTTGAGTCTTATCACTAACACTTTAGATGTGATCTTTTAAGTATTATTGCAACATGAAATATGTTTGAAATCATTCATTGTCACAGGGACATTACATTTAGGAATAAGAATAATAATAGTGTTGTTCCATTCTCTATGCATTCTGTCATTCCAGAAAAAAACTCAACATGGATCTATTAATATCTTCTCCAACTATATCCCAATTTTATTGAAAAAAATTGACATCACTACACCAAAATGGGTAAATTGGCACCCTTCCAGCGGCTAGCCTTGTTACGGTCATTAACCGTGACAAAAAACACGCGTTTTGTGTCACGGTCATTGACCTTGATAAGACAGTGACAAAGACTTGTCACGGTCATTGACCGTGACAAGGCCGTGATAATTTTACTTGTCACGGTCTTTGACCGTGACAATTTGGATAATATTGTCATGGTCAAGGACCGTGACAAGTCTGTGACAAATTTTCCAGCAAAAAACATTTTTCCCTCCTTTTTTCCCCATCGATTTCTTCCCCCTCTCTCTCTCTCTCTCTCTCTCTCTCTCTCTCTCTCTCTCTCTCTCTCTACGCTGCTCTCCCTATGTCTCTCTCTCTCTCTACTTTCAGGTTAGTTTCTCTCTCTCTCTCTCTTCAATTTATATATATATATGTGTGTGTGTGTGTATATATGTGTGTGTGCGTGTGTGGTAGGTGGGGGTGGGGAGAGGGGGTGGGGTTGTGTGTGTGTGGTGGGTGGGGGTGGGGAGAGGGGGTGGAGTTGTGTGGGGGGGGGGGAGGAGGTGGGGCAGGGTGTGTGTGCGTGTGTGTGTGGTGGGAAGGGGGAGGGGGGTTGTATGTGTGTGTGTGGTGGGGGAAAGGGGTGGGGCAGGGTGGGGGGAGGGGGTGGGGATGGGTGGGTGGGTGGTGGGGTAAGGGTGGGGGTGGGGGCTGCATGTGTGTGTGTATGTGCCCGTTTGTGTATATGTGTGTGTAATGTGCGTGTTTGTGCGTAGTGTCCCTTGTAAACGAATTGATTGATTATTGATTTTGTTAATAAATTAATATATGATTGCCCCTTATTGTAAATTAGTAAATTAATATATGATTAATTATGAAAGTAGAATTGCCCGTCATTGTAAATTAGTAAATTAATAATTGTATACTTTGATTGTTAGTTTAATTGATGAAAATAATTAATTTAGTAGATGAATTAGAAGGAGTACGGGATACACATTTGTTGTTCACGTTGCTGTTGGATTATAGTGGATCGATGTTGGGTTGGTTAATTTTAAAAGTGGCATGACCACTGGATTATTGCCCATATGGGGGTGGGAGTTTTCAACTTTTTTTTAAAATTACTTTGTATATCGAACAATATATATATAGTATGATAATTAAATGAAAATACTTGAAATTACATATAGTGCGCATAGATACTAGCCTTCTAGTTCTTATGCGTACGCATTCAATAGCCCTTAGACCCGTTCGAGAGTCATTACCGCTGTAATGAGATCTCTCAAATTGTCCCGTTTGGACAATTTGGGACTGCATAATTTATGTATGATATTCTTAGTGGCTTAAAGTTGTTACTTTTGGAGGAAGTTCTGCAGTCGTATCTAAATGTTCTCTGGGTACATACTAGATTGACAAGTGTGACTGTTATTTCAATTGAGCAATTGAAATAACACTCACACTTGCCAATCTACGTCGTGTACTTGGAGAACTATAGGGATATGCTACCGAATTTTTCTCAAATCATAACAATGTGCATAAGTTATTAAGTATATTACAGAAAAATGTGATCTTGAATGGGATAGGGCCACTCACCCTTTAGAGGAGATGAAGGAAATAGAAATTTCTATTATAAATTGAATTTGAATTTGAAATTTAAAAATCGAATATAAATAAGACATAATTAAATGAAACATATTATAAATCTAAGTTTTGTTTACCTTTAATAGGTGATAAGTTGTGGTAGCTGTGATGGGATATCAGAAATACAAAGAATGGATGGGTGAGACAAATAGAATGGGGGATGCGTTTCGCAGAGGTGCTAATGAATTTATGAAATACGTAAAGAGATATCATAATGATGAAGAGTTTCCATGTCCGTGTGCTAGGTGTAAGAATGGTAAGATGTTTGAGTTGAAACCAGTTGAACTACATTTGTTAAGATCGGGTATGCAAGATAGTTATCGATTTTGGAGTTTTCACGGTGAATTGAAAGTTCCTTTTGTCCCCGAACAACCTTCAACAAGTAGGATAGATGTATAAGGGGACGACATAGATCATAATATGTTAGAGGATTTAGTTGATGATGCGTACGGAGTTTATGAAGTATAGGAGAATGAGGTTACTGATGATGTAGAAGGTTCAA
The DNA here is from genome assembly GCA_949130495.1 of Sambucus nigra. Lineage (NCBI taxonomy): Eukaryota > Viridiplantae > Streptophyta > Magnoliopsida > Dipsacales > Adoxaceae > Sambucus > Sambucus nigra. The sequence goes on along the minus strand of OX422220.1, from coordinate 124,719,498 downwards.
GTCCTCGTGAAGATATCACGATAAAACTTGATGATGATTACCAAAGTTTAAAATTTAAGGCGACCCAACCGTTATACCCTGGATGTGAGAAAGATCAAACAACTTTACATGCCATGGTTGGTTTGCACAGCTTGAAGATGCAGTACGGTTTGTCTGGCAATAGCGTGACAGGAATTCTGAAATGGGTGAAGGGCTTATTACCCAAGGAGAATACACTTACAAATAGCTATCTTGTTATGAAGAACAATTTCAAAGGTTTAGGAATGAAGTATAAATAGATCCATGCTTGTGTGTATGACTGCATACTATATCGAAAGGAGTATGATAATCTCGATCGTTATTCGGTATGCAATAAACCTAGATATGTCCAATCTACTAGTAAGGACGTCACAAGCTCAAAAGTGCCTCAAAAGTATTGAAATATTTTCTCGTTGGGACTAGATTAAAGTGATTTTTCACAGTACCATGGATAGCGGAGGCAATGACTTGGCATGCTAAGGCAGAAGTATGGGGTAATATCATGTGTCATCCTATTGATTCTACAGCCTGGAGGAGGATGAATTATGAGTATCCCAATTTTGCTCGAGAACAACACAACATTCGTTTGGCTATATCAATAGATGGTTTCAATCCATTTGGAAATCTAAGCACCAATTAGAGTGCATGGCCAGTGATCCTAGCCCCAATCAACCTCCCTCCTTCATAGTATATGAGACCTGAATTTTTGATGATGGCTTTGTTGATACCTGGGCCAAAGGCACCAAGTGATGACATTGACGTCTACCTGGCTCCTTTGGTAGAATAATTAAATGAGTTGTGGGAAGAGGGATTGCAATCATTTGACTTTTTTAGAAAAAAGAAGAGTTTAGGCTGAAAGCTATGTTGATGTAGGCAATTCATGATTTCCTAGCTTATGGGACATTATCCGGTTGTGTAGTACATGGTTATTTGGGGTGTCCTATTTGTGGAGAGGAGACTGAATCTCTTCGTCTATCCTTTAGCTCAAAAAATGTATACCATTACCACAGGAGGTTTTTACCCCCGGCTCATAATTTCAGATTTGAGAAAGGTTCCAATTTTTTATTGGGCAAGGTTGAACATAGGCTACCGCAGAGACAACTTTCAGGTTCAAAAATTGAAAGTAAATCTTCTGAATGTGGCCCTAATATCCCAGATAAGAATCCCAAATTTAATAATGTCAAGCATAAGAAGACCCCAATTGGGAATGAAACTGAGATAAGAAAGGCATGGTCTAGGATGTCAATTTTATTTGACTTGCCTTATTGGAAGAATAACCCGGTGCGTCATGTATTGGATATGATGCATGCAGAAAAGAACTTCTCTGAACATATTGTGGGCACTTACCTTTGGGGGAGTCATTCGAAGGATGGAGAAAATGCACGAAAAGACCTTAAATTGTTAAAACTTAAGCCACAAATATAGTTGAAAGAAGATAGTAGGGGAAGGACAATAATTCCCCCTGGTGCGTTTACTTTGACGAGTGGAGAAAGGAAGGTACTTTTAGACACAATATATAATTTAAAGGGCCCATATAATTTTGCATCCAACTTGCAAAGGATTGTGAATTATGCTACTCATGATTTACATATGTGTAAGTCCCACGATTGACTTGTGATCATGCGATTGTTTCCTTTATTGTTTAAGCACCGCTTCTCCAAGAATAAGGATTTACGGAGGGCTATTATGAAAATTAGTATTACCTTCTCACTCTTGTATGAGAAGGTAGTCAATCGAGAACACATAGTGGCTGCAAAATTGGCGGTGACCGAAGCGATTTGTGTCTTGGAAAAGTACTTTCCCCCAGCATTCTTTGACATAAGTGTTCACTTATTAGTACACCTATGCGACGAGGCACTTCTTTGTGGCATAGTTAGATATCAGTGGATGTATCCATTTGAAAGATTGATGAAAGTTTTTAAAGATTATGTGAAGAATACGCGATACATTGCAGGATTAATTGCAGAGGAATACATCACCGTGGAGTCATCAATATATACTCGGGAATATATGCTTGACTCGACCAGCGTTGATGACACTGATGAGTTCGTCGATGATGGTGGTCATGTGATGGGAAAACGAGTGAAATTAACGAGTTTGTAATATGAACAAGTAGCTCGTTATCTATTTGAAACACGTGAAGATGTAGAAGAATGGAAAAAGTAAGTTTCGATTATTATAATTTTTAACATTATTTTAGATTATTTTATACATGATTAATTTTGTAATATGCAGAAAATATAAAGCATATGAGAACAATAAAAGACGAAAAATAATGGTACAATCAAACAGCGAATTTAGGATGTGGTTGACACAAGAGGTAATTATAATGAAAATGGCCATTATATAACGTTACAATACAATCAAATTTTACAACTAATATAATTAATTTATCTATCTTCTCAGCTCTTAAAGACAGGTGATGCGACATCAAGGCTTGCTCGTCTAACCACTGGACCCTTTTTCGTGGCACAAGAGTACAAAAGGTATCGATTGAACGGTTACATTTTCGGTGTTAAAGTGTACGAGAAAAGTACAAATGTACAAAACTCAGGCATTTCATACAAGGCTATTACTTTCTTTCGAGTGAGCGCAAAAGATAAAAACCTCGTTGAAGCTGAAATAACTTACTATGGTGTAATCCGAAATATATTTGAATTGGATTATATAAGCTTCTAAGAGGTTTTATTTTACTATGATTGCGTAAGAATTGAGGATAAAAATGCTTGTAAAGTTGATCATGTCACCAATTTGATCATGGTTGACTTGTCCAAGTTGAAGAACAACGACCACGTGAGCGATGAGTCATTTGTTTGTGGATTTCAAAAGGTTAACCAAGTGTTCTACTCGGAGTATATCAACAACGAGCCATGGTCAATCTTGCAACACGCGCCAAAGTGTCTAAGTAGTAGTGTGGATGACTTGGTTGCTCCTACCGAATATCAATCCATTTTTTATGATAACCCGAATTTTAAATAATTTTTCAATTTGTAATAAATATTCTAATTTGTACCAAAACATCCATTTTTAATTCTTTTAATTGATTTGCACTTTATAATTTTCACTCTTGTGTAGTGTGCGTGTGTGAGCATTAGGGGTGGGGGTGGGGATGCTTCGAATTTGTAGTAATTGTACATATTATGAGCTAGATGCTGTTGTTTTGGAATTCAGAATTGAGGTGTTTAACAGTAACAATTCATTTCTATTTGTAGTAATTGTACATATTTGCATGTCTTCTTCTAATTCATTTTGATTTGAACTGATAACATTTTTTTACAGCAAATGTCTCCTTCATGTATTAAGGCGAGGATGATGATGCTGGTTATGATGATGTCGTCTGGGCTCGGTGGTAGCAGAGGCGACGAGGGGTCCTCGGCCCCTAGGCTCCCCAAATATAGAAAATGGGGGATGGCCTTCGAGAACAAGTCGGGGCTATTAGCGAGATCCCTCGAGCTGGTAAAGACGATCATCGGCCCGGGGTACATTAGTTGGAAAGAGGTGCCATATGAGCTCAAGTTAGCTTTTTGGGTGGCACTACAGGTAATGTATTTATATTTATATTTATATTTATATTTATATGAATATTTCAATTTTAATTTTGATTTCAATTTCATTTTATATTTATGTTTATATTTATTAGCAACTAACATTGTATTTGTTGGACAGGAACAATTCATCCTAGATCCAAAGCTATGCGATTCCATCTTGGAGCAGTTGAGGGAGAAACACAAGACGTGGAATAAAAATATGCGTACCCGGTACTTTGGGAAGACACGAGAGTCCGTTATTCGAATGCGTAAATCCTTCCCGCCGAAGGAGCCGATCTCATTGGAAAAATGGCAACAGTTCATTGACAATGAGATCGAGGAGTGACAATTGGCATCTCACCAATCAGAGAGGGAAAACCGGGCAAAAAAGATGGACGTGCACTACTCCGGCCGGATGTCTTAGGCCGAGGTGGAGCATAGGATGATAGTAAGATTTAATTTTTCTATAACTACATAAATATATTATTTTGCATTATTTTACTTTGCAGGACCGATACTAATTTTACTTTATTTTATTTCAGGGGATAGGGAGTGGCCCTGGGGTAGGCCACATAGGGTCGATACTTATGTGTCTCTTCAGACGAAGAAGGGGAAGGACAAGGAGGTGTCCCCGAGCGTCGTAGCCACGATTGTAAGTAATTCGACAGTTTACTTTTTGTTAATTACATTATAATTTTTAAATTTACTTATTTTACTAATCATGTGCTTTTTATCGTTTCAGGCAAAGCTTAAGGAAGTGCGTGAGTCGCAGTCTGATAGCGACAAGGCACCTTTATCTACAGACGCACTCATCCAAGTGCTTGGCACTGATTGCAAGGGTAGGACAAGGGGGTGAGCTCGCGGGTCGCCAAATCTAGGATTATTGAATTGGAGATGAGCGACACCGGGTTGGCTCGAACGGTGGACTCACATGATGCGAAGTTGTCCCATTTAGAGTCGACGGTCCAAGATATGTTCTCATTCATGAAGTGTTCGTTGGGCGGAAAATACAAGGGGAAACGGAAGGATAAGGTGGTGAATGAGGAGGTGCGAGAGGACAAGTTTCGAGTGGACGAGGCGTAGGATGACGAGGATGTGGACCTCGCTGCTTCAGTGCCAACACGTGCCGACTTTGATGATCCACTTCCCTATTTGGGTCCTTTTGATCGATCGATGTCAACACTTGGTTGGCCGAGCGTGTTTATACCAGACATATTTGATGGCCAACGGATATAACGCGGGTTGAGGGACCCGAATATCGTCCAGGTTGGACTAGTTTATGGACGTGAGCTTCAAGACATCGAGTCCAAGGTGCTCGTCACGCATGTGATACCCGAGAAGGAAAACTCCCCATTGTGGTTGCGCGAATAATGTGGAACGATCTATATCAGTGGGTGTGTCAATTTGTATATCGTGTGGCCTACTCACCTCCTCATATTTAACCTAACCCAAGACATGTAGTGACATTATTTAAATTGAATTGTTTTTATATTGGTACATTTGAATTATATTTGGATTATACCGTGATGCATATTTTCTCTATTTTGAATGTATACTTGCATTATCTCTATTTTATTTGGATATATGATGCTTCAACAGTTATAACATTCCTATAACATGTATAAATATACTGTTGGGCAGTGGCAGTGGCAGTGGCCAAACTGCCCAACAAATTTTTTTTCAATTCTACCCAGAATTGTCACGGTCATTGACCGTGATAATTTTTTAACCATTGTCATGGGCTTGTCATAATCCTTAACCGTGATAGACTTGTCAAGGTCAAGAATCGTGACATGACCGTGACAATTTTAAGGAACTTGTCACGGTCAATGATCGTGACAAGTCCGTGACAAAAAAAGTTGTCACCCAGGAATTATCATGGTCATTGACCTTGACAAGTCCAACTTGTCAAGGTTAATGACCGTGACAATTCGACAGATTTAGTGTAGTGCATTATAACCATCTGGGTAGGGGATTTATTAGAATTGAAATAAAAAGAGCCTCTTTAATCTTTTCTTTAGTCACTTGAGCCTTCAAAATATTCTTCCGATCCTCATTAATCCACCTCTATTTAATAATATCCAATATATCTCTAAAACTTCTATTATTGTTATATTTGATCCCAAAATCATTGTAAAAAATTTCATAGCTTCTTTATGAATTTCATTCTTCCTAGTATAAATAGTACCTTCTTCATCCTTAGGAGAGAAAATTTTATCCCTTCATACAAGACTCCTAGCTTTTTTTTTTATAAAAGTAGGTAGTATTTTTATCACCCTATTCTAACCATTGCACTCTAGACTTTTGCCTTTAGAATTCTTCCTCCATATTTCTTAGCTCCAAATATTCCAATTGATAATTTCTCATGGCATTAATCAGATCCTTATTACCTCTATCATCAATCAAATTTGTTGAATTGCATCAAACTCCTCCTTTTTAGACTTGATTATTAGAGTAATATTAGAGAACCACTTCCCATTAATCTTCTTAAAATCTTTCTTCAAAAATTTAAGTCTTTTAGCAATAGAGAACATAAGACTCCTCTCAATATCAATATCCCATCTCTTTGCAAGAATTTCCTTAAAAGAATATTTCATCCAGATATCAAAAAATTTATAAGGCCTATTACTCTCTCCCTCTAAAAAAAATATCCATAACAATAGAAAAATGATCAGAAAGTCCAGGCAACTCGGCTCTATCATCAGATTCCAAAAAAATATGATTCCCCTTATCATTATGAAAAAAATCTATCAATTTTGCTTTATATATTATAATAACCTTCCCTCCCATTATCCCTAGTAAACTAACTCCCTCTTGTGGTAAATTCCTCCATCCCGATATTATTAGTACATTTATTAAAATTCTTTACTTCACCCAATTAATTCCACTCCCTCCTATCCTCTCCTCTTCATTCCTAACACTATTAAAATCACCCCCAATAATCCAAAGCTCAAAATTATATTGATAGGAATAGATTTAAAGATATCTCCACAAACTAAGTTTGTTACTTCTATCATTAGCACCATAAACACCAGTAAAAATGAAAGATTTACTAGTATTTTTATATATTAATTCTAACAATAAGGGTTTGATTCATACTACTCAAGTCAACCACCTCCAAAATATATGGACCTTAAGATCTTGATTCATACTACTCAAGTCAACCACCTCCAAAATATATGGATCCCAAGCAAACCAAACTCTGCTAGGTCCACTAGCATGAGTATTATGGATAATATTTTAATTCAAGAAACATCCCTCTCTCACTTTATCATTATTTCCCTTTCTCACTTTAATCTCAACCCAAAAAATCAGAGTAACTTTATTATCAGTAATAAACTTATCGACCTTACCCCATTCATGAGGGTTATTGCAACCCTTTATATTCCGGATAATAACTATAATCATGTTCTATTTCACCCCCTTCCTTCATCCACTCTTCTTTTTCTTTCTATTAGAGTATCCACTCTTCTCTTTTCATGTAGTAAAAGCATTAAACTTATCATTAGTTTCTTTATTATAACCACTGACATCATCAACACTTCCTTCCTCATTAAAATGTCAAATCCTCCTCAACCTCATCGAGAGCTTCAGAATTATTCTACAAACTAATATCTTCCCTCTCCAAAATAATCAAATTGTCATGAACACACTGGAAACCTCTAAGACTTTAGATTCCTCTCTATTATCAACATCAACTTCCACTGTTATTATCTACTTGTTTAAGACCATAATACTATCTTCATCCCTTATGTTTTTAGTTTCAACACACTTCTTAGTCTCACTAACATTACTAGGACCAGTAATATCCTCTAATCTTTCTTACACAACTATACATTCATCACATGAATTTGCAAATTCCTTATCTTTTCCTTTATTATTATTACTATTAACATTAATATCTTACATTTCTCATCATTATGTTCAAAAACCTTATACTTCTTTCATCTAGTTTGAACCCACTAATATTTAACCATTTTCCTCATAATTCCCGCCATCATGGCCATATAATGGAATAACATTGGGTAAATCACTTCTAACACTAATTTCCACACAAACTCTAGCATGCGTTAGTCTTTCACTTCTAGTTTTCATCCAATCTGTGAATAAAGGCTTTCCTATAACACTCTATATTTTCCCTAAGATAATTTTAGACTATATATGAAGTTTCAGACCTGGTAATCTAATCCGAATAGGAAATTTAGAAGGTCCTTCCTTTTCAAGACTCACCTATGGGATCCATGGTTTTATAAATAGATGTTTAGTATAAAAAAAACACGGTCCCATCTCCAAAACTTTAGCTTGGGCATCATTACCTTCAAAATCAACAATAAAAACTCTTATTTTCAGTAAATAAACATCAAACTTCCCAAATCTATTCCATTTCCTCATAGCATATCCGTTCATCGCACTAAAGGAAACCATAAATCTCAAATCATAAGGATCAAAATAATCCCTCCATCTATATTATCCCTTCTTTATTTCTTCATATTTAATTTTGATATATTATCTCCCCTTCTCATCTTTACAATGTGGAATAAACATCAATTTCTTACTAGCATTTTGTAATACCCCGTAATTTTACTGATATTTATTTAAGGGATTAATTAAATTAAATGAGAATTAATTGGAAATTAATCCGGATATAAATACTAGCGAGATGTGAGTTGGTATTTGATTATGACGCGTATATATGGTAATATATGAATATTGAAAATATTAAAATTATCGCGAGACTGAAATACGATAATTTGGGAAATTTAGTTGGGACGCGCGTGTCAGTCGCGCCAGGAATGTAATTATTTAAATTGAAAAGTGAATTTTATTTTTATCAACCAAATGGTCATTTTGAGTGAGCCAACGGGTCCGAAAGGGTCGAAATAGTCAGAAAACACTAGCCGGGAGTTTAGTTTGGGTCCCGGGGAATTTTTGGGCCATACCGGCAACTTAGAGGGGTATTTTGGTAATTTTAAAAATTTGGGGATTAAAACCTACGAATTTTAGGAGTTAATTATATATTATTGAGGAAACCACTAAGGCCATTATCATCCAAAAGTGAGAGAGTGGGCTACGGAAGTTTTGAGAGAAGTTAGAAGAAAGGCTAGAGGACCTATACCAAACCATCTCCCCATCATCACAATTGGAAAGGATTTGTGATCGAAAAAAGGAGAGAATCAATCTTGAAACACCGGCAACACATCTGAAGAACGAATCTAAGGAAAGTGATTTGATATTTTTAGTGCATTGAATATTTCTTCCATGTTTAGTGTAGGAATTATCTTATCTTGAAAGTTTTGAAGAAAACCAATGAAATTGTTGGAGAAACTTTAAATTTGGGTTAGGATTTGCATGTAGAATGATGATGTGCGGATTTAGTATTCAAAGAGTTATATTTAATGATTTAAAAATGGATTTATGATGAGTAATTGGGCATAATAAAATTATGGATTCATGTTCATAGGGTTTGGGGAAATATTTGGAGATTTATATTAATTCCATGATGATTTGTAAGAATTGACCCCTAAAATATGTTAACGGATGATCTAGGGTGATTAGAAATAGTTTATATACATTAAAACGTAAATTGAATGGTCTTAGGGTGGATTTAGAGAAGTGAAGAATAAAGAAAAACGGACTTGGGAATTTCTGGGCTGAAACTGCCATCTCGTTAGAAGACCTGCCCAGGTCGTTCGAACGACCTTGTTCAAACGAACTTCTAACGAGATGACAGTATCCCTTCTAACGAGTTGGTAGTTCGTTCGAAGCCTTTCATTCGAACGACACTCGTTCAAACGAGGTTTCTAACGAGTTGACAGAATGGCCTTTTTGGCCTGAATTTATTTCTAGTATCCCGTAAACTTATTTAAATGGTGAGATAACCTTCCTTTATTAACTAGTGGGTATAGTTAGGAGATTGGGGTACATTGAAGAGTAAAACTTAGAATCTTGTAGTAAACCGGATGACATTTGTGGATTGGGAAGCGAGTAACTAATCACGACGTGAGAAGAGTTGATAACTTAAATACATAAACCAAGGACTTGTGAGTTATATGACACTAAATGTTGGTATAAGAATGAGAAGTATACGTCAAATAAAATATTCTTATATCTAAGATGTGCGAATGATTAGTATATGTAGTTATCTGTGTATAACATACCTACCGTACTTGCTATCATGGGAGGTCGGCGTTCGATCAGGGCCATCTAATCTTTGTGTGCCTACGGGGGGGATTTAGATTGGTACCTCGAGGACATAGGCCAGAGAAGGACTTATTGAGAAGTTAATAAGTCTGTTGATCATGGGAGCGTAGGTATGTGCGTGACCCATGTGATGTGAACTATGTTCGCCTCCATTGTTTGTGATTATTATTTAATGAAAAGATTCCTGAGAGATTCGGAATACATGGTCCTTATGTACGTGATGTACCGGGATTTGATAGCAGAGTATGTGTGCACCGCAGCTTAGTCTCGGCGTGCTAGTATTGTATATTTATGATGAGAATAATATACTGTTAATTGAAATGTATTGTCATGAATAAATGTGAGTATAAATAATAGCAACAGTTTGTAAAGTGAAATGGAAGATCTCTAGTAATTAGTAGTATTAACATAAGAAACTATGTAGCAAGTTATAACATTCTGTTAAATAAAAGTTGTTAGGAATTGAATTGGATATCGTATAGTAATGTTAGATTTTGGTATTGGACTAGTTGGATATGGGAATAACTAGAATGGGTACGGGTACGATAGGTGTGCATAATTAGTTGAGAGGTGAGGAACTCATGTGAGTGCACACACTATCATGTACTTTATATTCACTGTTTAATGATATTAAACACTTGCAAAATTTTAAATTATTTTCACAATCGGGCTCTGACCCGTTTGCTTTCAAATCTATTTTTTTTGTAAAAACCTTTTAGGTGCCCAGCCACAAGGACACCATGCATAGGAGTTCTTTTCAGGTGACGTGCTGTAGCTGATGTGGAAGTTACAGGACCTTGACAGTAGACGCCTCCATTTTCGATCTTGACTCCATTATCAGATTTTCTCATTTGTTGGGCATGTCGCCCCATTTCTTTTAGAGACATCTTACTTATCAGTTATTTCAGACTTTGGGTTGTAATTAATTTAGTAATACAGACTTGGTATTTATTTATTTCAGTATTCGAATTGTTGTGAGGAGTATTCCTCCAGACTCATTATTATTTGATGGTTACTCTATTGTGACTATGTTGTGGTGGTTATGTTAGCATTTCATAATTCACTTATTGTATGTTAATCGGATTTAATTAAAATTGGCAACTCACTTTTTAAATAATGGGTGGCTAGTAATTGTTAAAACGTTTCGACAGTGATGCTATGAGCTGAACCAACTTGGCATTTTGTATTAATTTAATAAAGGAGTAGCTACTCGGTATTTAATTAGTCAGGGTGTCACAGGTGGTATCAGAGCATCAGGTTCTAGTTTCCTTAGGATATGTACGGCTTATTATGTTTTCGCTGAGCTTTCTTTGATGTAGAGCCCTATATTTTAGGACTGTTGTATTCTTTTGTGTATGTTCCTCTCTTCAGCTATTTTGAGATAATAACTGCGAACTTATAAGACTTTACTCTCATTTCAGATGCCTCCACGACATGCGCAGCGAGTTCCTAGGGATGCACAACCAGAGCCACAGCCTGCACCAGTTCAGGGTACTATGAATGTCGCAGAGGTTGCAGCTATTGTAGCCCAAGTGATAAATGCCGCCCTAGCCATTGTACAGCAGGCACCACCCCAAGCTCCGGTAGTCGCGCCAGTTCAGGTTCATGCATTCCCGTCTGCTTGGGAATGCATTTGTGATGCTTTTCAGAACGCACACCCTCCGAAGTTTGCAGGTAGCTCCGATGTTGTGGTATCCAGTCAGTGGAGGAAGGACATTCAGAGGCACTTAAGGATGTAAGAGTGCACAGATGTTCAGAAGAAGATACTGGATACTTTCAAGCTAGTAGGATCTGCATTGCATTGGTGGGAGTCCATTACCACCGCGGAGGAGAGGGTCTCCCTTTCTATTCAGGAGTTCTAGGTGCGGTTCGACCGCAAATATTTTTCGTTAGCTGTTCACACTGAAATGAGGAGGAAGTTAATGAACCTCAAGCAGGAGGGGAAGACCGTGGTCGAGTATGAGGCCGAATTTACTAATCTCTTAAACATTGTTTCCGATGAGATTCTGACAGAGGAGAAGAAGATTCAGAAGTTTATGGACGGATTGACTTGGAGGATCCGACAGCATCTATTGGGAAACCTCTCGTTGGCCACTTATTCTGATGTGGTCAATGCAGCACTACTTCACTTCCAGGATCACAGCTTTCACATGACTGAGAGTAAGAGATCAGTAGAGTCCAGCCATCAGGGCAGGACAGGGGGAAATTGTGCCAGCGGGGCACAATCTACTTAGGTTTAGCATAGGCAGGGAGATCAGGGTTCCCAGCAGGGGGATCCTAAGAGGTTCAGATCTGGGAGTTTCAGAAATGGACAGGGAGGTTTTCGTAATGGTCATCAGGGCCAGCAACAGCAGTTCCAGCAGGGCTAGCACGGCCAGGGGAGAAATGGTAACGGCCATCAGGGCCGTGGGCAGCAGGGACATCGAGGGGGGAACTTCCCGGGGAAGTGTTTCATTTGTGGCAAGACTGGCCACAAATGCCAGGATTTTCCTGATAGGAGCAGGGCCTCACAGCTGCAGCAGCAGGGTGTTTGACACGATCCACATAGGCCTATGTTTCCCGCGGCCCTCCCAGCACTACCACAGATGGCAGCTTTACCACCCATTCTATCAGTCCCAGTTCAGCAGGGACAACTTCAGTATCGAAGAGTGTATCAGCTCCATCATGCCGCAGTCCCACAGGATCCACCTGTTATTGAGGGTATGTTCTCTATTCAGGGGACTTTGGGGCGTATTTTATTTGATACGGGGGGCACACATTGTTTCGTTGCCATGATATTTTCACGCACTATTGGGTTGTTAGACACAGCAGAGAGCACGGTTACTTGTGTAGATTCACCGTTTAGTGGGGGTTCTATGATTTTGCTTATTTGTAAAGGTGTGGGTATAGAGATCGGGAGGTTTACTTTACCCGCTGATATGTTAGTGTTAGAGATGACTAAGTATGATGCGATTATTGGTATGGATTGTCTAGTTGCATATCGAGCCATGATTGATTGTTTTAGTAGGAGTATTATCTTTGCCATTCCCGGGCAGGAGATGTTTTTAGTGGCGATGCCTCGCCCTGAGGGAGGATCGTCCACTCACTTGTACTATATAGAGGAGGAGACCTCTAAGGAAGTGGTGATTCCACTTGATTCGATTCCAGTCGTTAGAGAGTTTGCTGATGTATTTCAGGATATACTGGATTACCACCTAGTACAGAGATAGATTTTGTTATTGATTTGACGTCGGGCACTCGGCCAATTGCCTGCGCACCTTATCGTATGGATCCAGTAGAGATGAGAGAGCTACGGGATCAAATAGAACATTTATTGGGTCAGGGGTTTATTCGGAGGAGTAATTCACCGTGGGGTGCCCCTTTGTTGTTCGTAAAGAAGAGGGATGGATCGTTGAGGTTATGTGTAGATTACCAGGAGTTGAATAAAGTCACGATACGGAATAAGTATCCGTTGCCCCGAATCGATGACTTATTTGACCAGTTGAGAGGAGCTTGCTTCTTCTCAAAGATTGATTTACGATCAGGATACCATCAGCTGCGTATTAGGGAACAGGAAGTCTCGAAGACTACTTTCTTAACGAGGTATGATTCCTATGAGTTTCGAGTTATGCCTTTTGGCTTGACCAATGCTCCAGCCGTGTTTATGGACTTGATGAATAGGGTGTTCAGAGAGTTCCTAGACCAGTTCGTCATTGTCTTTATTGATGACATTCTGGTTTACTCCCAGATAGGAGAGGAGCACGTCGAGCATTTGAGGCAGGTTTTACAGACGCTACGTCAGAACGAGCTTTATGCAAAGTATGAGAAGTGTGGGTTTTGGCTGAAGGAGGTTCAGTTTTTGGGGCATATCATTTCAGACCGAGGGATATCTATTGATTCGGGGAAGGTATCCGTGGTGAGGGAGTGGGGACAACCCACGACACTGACTGAGATCCATAGTTTCTTGGGCCTAGCAGGATACTACAAAAGGTTCATTCGTTGATTCTCAAAGATAGCGGGTCCTTTGACATATCTGACTCGCAAGGGTGTGCCATTCATCTGGAGCGATGTCTGTCAGTTGGCATTTGATGAGCTGAAGGACAAGTTGACTTCAGCACCTTTGTTAGCATTGCCCAGACCAGGAGTTGAGTATTTAGTTTACACCGATGCGTCCTTACAAGGACTCGGAGGTGTACTACAGCAGGAGAGTCAGGCCATAGCTTATGCTTCCCGTAAGCTTAAGCCTCACGAGAGGAATTACCCCACCCATGACTTGGAGTTGGCGGAAGTCGTATTCGCTCTTCGAATTTGGAGACACTATCTCCTGGGGGAGAAATTTAGGTTGTTCACGAACCACAAGTCTTTACCATACCTTTTCACGCAGAAGGAACTGAATATGCGTCAACGACGGTGGCTTGAGTTTGTGAAGGATTATCAGTTTGACATCTAGTATCACCCGGGGAAGGCTAACGTAGTAGCAGACGCATTGTTCCGTAGGCCAGTAGATGAGGTGGCCGGGGTGTGGAAAGCCAAGTGGAAGGAGTTGGGACATCAGGATGCAGTGGCCCGATCGTTCATGTCTGTGATGACTATTACACCTCAGATTATTACGAGAGTGGTAAAGGCCCAGGCAAATGAATCGTTCTGTCAGGAGCAGATAGTTCGATTACTAGCAGAGGGAGCCAAGTCCTATACCGTTGGCTCAAACGGGGGATTACGCTTCAATGGGAGACTAGTCATTCCAGAAGGGGAGGACTTGCGACACGAGGTAATGACGGAGTCGCACGGCTCACGGTTCGCGGTACACCTTGGTGGGGATAAGATGTACCAAGACATGAGACGACAGTATTGGTGGAGTGGGATAAAGAGAGATATCACCGTGTTTGTTTCCAAATGTGCCACTTGTCAGCTAGTAAAGGTGGACCATCAGATACCGGCAGGACTTCTACAGCCATTAGATATTTCGATGTGGATATGGGAGAGCATATCCATGGACTTCATCACGGGGTTACCTACGTCACAGAGGGGTCACGACTCCATTTGGGTAATTGTGGATAGGTTGACCAAAGTTGCTCATTTTCTACCCGTGAGGACAGACTACACTACGGGAAAGTATGCCCAGATTTTCATTGCGAAAATAATGAGACTTCACGGTGTGCCTCTAAATATCGTGTCTAACCGAGACAAGATATTTGTTTCACATTTTTGGGAGAGTTTCCAGGAGGCCATGGGTACTGAATTGTGATTGAGTACGGCTTATCACCCGCAGACTGATGGGAAGACCGAGCGAATAAATTAGATGTTGGAGGACATGTTGCGTATGTGCATCCTAGACTTTGGGGGTGGATGGGAGCAGTACCTTCCACTGGTGGAGTTTGCTTATAATAACTCCTATCAGTTCACCATTGGTATGTATCCATTTGAGGCGTTGTATGGTAGACCTTGTCGTTCCCCAGCATGTTGGTTAGAAGTGGGGGACAACAAACTCCTTGGGCCGAAAGTGATTCAGGATACTTCGGCAAGGATAGAGATGATACGGAGTCGCATTCGGGTAGCTCAGGACTGACAGAAGAGCTATGCCGATGCCAAGAGGTTCTTTAGAGAATTCAAAGTGGGGGACCAGGTTTTACTCAGAGTATCTCCTATGAAGGGGATTATGCATTTTGGGAAGAAGGGGAAACTGGCACCGAGATATGTGGGTCCATTTCCTATCATCAAGAGGATTGGGCCATTTGCGTATAGACTTGGGTTACTGGAGCACTTGCACAGGATTCATGATGTGTTCCATATTTCCTCGCTAAGGAAATATCTTAGGGACGATTTGGCCCATTCTCACATTGCTTTAGAGGACATCGATCTCTAGCCCGATAGTTCCTACGAGGAGGGGCTGATTGTTATTTTGGACCGAAGCGAACGGAAACTGCGATCAAAGATAGTACCGATGGTACGTGTTCAATGGCGGCATCATAATGCCGAGGAGTCCACATGGGAGCGCGAGGATGAGATACGCGAGCGTTATCTAGACTTTTTTTACCATGTATTCTTTAATTCTGAATTTCGAGACGAAATTATGTTATTAGGGGAGAAGTATGTAATACCCTGTAATTTTATTGATATTTATTTAAGGGATTAATTAAATTAAATGAGAATTAATTGGAAAATAATCCGGATATAAATACTAGCGAGATGTGAGTTGGTATTTGATTATGACGCGTATATATGGTAATATATGAATATTGAAAATATTAAAATTATTACGAGAGTGAAATACGATAATTTGGGAAATTTAGTTGGGTAGTGCGTGTCAGTCGCGTCAGGAATGTAATTATTTGAATTGAAAAGTGAATTTTATTTTTATCAACCGAATGGTTATTTTGAGTGTTCCAACGAGTCCAGAAGGATCGAAATAGTCAGAAAACACTAGCTGGGGGTTTAGTTTGGGTCCCGATGCATTTTTAGGCCATACCGGCAACCTACAGGGGTATTTTGGTAATTTTAAAAATTTGGGGACTAAACCTACGAATTTTAGGAGTTAATTATATATTATTGAGGAAGCCACTAAGGCTATTATTAGCCAAAAGTGAGAGAGTGGGCTACGAAAGTTTTGAGAGAAGCTAGAAGAAAGGCTAGAGGACCTATACCAAACCATATCCCCATCATCACAATTGGAAAGGATTTGTGACCGAAAAAAGGAGAGAATCAATCTTGAAACACCGATAACACATCTGAAGAACGAATCTAAGGCAAGTGATTTGATATTTTTAGTGCATTGAATATTTCTTCCATGTTTAGTGTAGGAATTATCTTATCTTGAAAGTTTTGAAGAAAACCAATGAAATTATTGGAGAAACTTTAAATTTGGGTTAGGATTTGCATGTAGAATGATGATGTACGGATTTAGTATTCGAAGAGTTATATTTGAAGATTTAAAAATGGATTTATGATGAGTAATTGGGCATAATAAAATTATGGGTTCATATTCATAGGGTTTGGGGAAATATTTGGAGATTTATATTAATTCCATGATGATTTGTAAGAATTGACCCCTAAAATATGTTAAGGGGTGATCTAGGGCGATTAGAAATGGTTTTTATACGTTAAAACATAAATTGAATGGTCTTAGGGTGGATTTAGAGAAGTGAAGAATGAAGAAAAACGAACATGGGAATTTCTGGGCTGAAACTGCCATCTCGTTAGAAGACCTGCCCAGGTCGTTCGAACGACCTCATTCAAACGAACTTCTAACGAGATGACAGTATCCCTTCTAACGAGTTGGTAGTTCGTTCGAAGCCTTTCGTTCGAACGATACTCGTTCAAACGACCTTGTTTGAACAAGGTTTCTAACGAGTTGACAGAATGGCCTTTTTGGCCTGAATTTATTTCTAGTATCCCGTAGACTTATTTAAATGGTGAGATAACCTTCCCATATTAACTAGTGGGTATAGTTGGGAGATTGGGGTACATTGAAGAGTAAAACTTAGAATCTTGTAGTAAACCGGATGACATTTGTGGATTGGGAAGCGAGTAACTAATCACGACATGAGAAGAGTTGATAACTTAAATACATATAAACCGGGGACTTGTGAGTTGTATAACACTAAATGTTGGTATAAGAACGAGAATTATACGTCAAATAAAATATTGTGATATCTAAGATGTGCGAATGCTTAGTATATGTAGTTATCTGTGTATAACATATCTACCGTACTTGCTATCATGGGAGGTCGGCGTTCGATCAGCGCCATCTAATCTTTGTGTGCCTACGGGAGGGATTTAGATTGGTACCTCGAGGACATAGGTCAGAGAAGGACTTATTGAGAAGTTAATAAGTTTGCTGATCATGGGAGCGTAGGTATGTGCGTTACCCATGTGATGTGAACTATGTTCGCCTCCATTGTTTGTGATTGTTGTTTAATGAAATGATTCTTGAGAGATTCGGAATACGTGGTCCTTATGTACGTGATGTACTGGGATTTGATAGCAGAGTATGTGTGCATCGCAGCTTAGTCTCGGGGTGCTAGTATTGTATATTTATGATGAGAATAATATACTATTAATTGAAATGTATTGTCATGAATAAATGTGAGTATAAATAATAGCAACAGTTTGTAAAGTGAAATAAAAGATCTCTAGTAATTAGTAGTACTAACATAAGAAACTATGTAGCAAGTTATAACATTCTGTTAAATAAAAGTTGTTGGGAATTGAATTGGATATCGTATAGTAATGTTAGATTTTGGTATTGGACTAGTTGGATATGGGAATAACTAGAATGGGTACGGGTACGATAGGTGTGCATAATTAGTTGAGAGGTGAGGAACTCATGTGAGTGCACACACTATCATGTACTTTATATTCACTGTTTAATGATATTAAACACTTGCAAAATTTTAAATTATTTTCACAATCGGGCTCTGACCCGTTTTCTTTCAAATCTATTTTTTTTGTAAAAACCTTTTAGGTGCCCAGCCACAAGGACACCATGCATAGGAGTTCTTTTCAGGTGACGTGTTGTAGCTACTGTGGAAGTTATAGGACCTTGACAGTAGACGCCTCCATTTTCGATCTTGGCTCCATTATCAGATTTTCTCATTTGTTGGGCATGTCGCCCCATTTCTTTTAGAGACATCTTACTTATCTGTTATTTCAGACTTTGGGTTGTAATTAATTTAGTAATACAGACTTGGTATTTATTTATTTCAGTATTCGGATTGTTGTGAGGAGTATTCCTCCAGACTCATTATTATTTGATGGTTACTCTATTGTGACTATGTTGTGGTGGTTATGTTAGCATTTCATAATTCACTTATTGTATGTTAATCAGATTTAATTAAAATTGGCAACTCACTTTTTAAATAATAGGTGGCTAGTAATTGTTAAAACGTTTCTACAGTGATGTTATGAGTTGAACCAACTTGGCATTTTGTATTAATTTAATAAAGGAGTAGCTACCCGGTATTTAATTAGTCGGGGTGTCACACATTTTTTTCTCTGTTAGGGGCAACAATATTATCCCATGTATTACTCTTAATTTCCTCATTAAACTTCTCTACATTATCCTCAATCCTCTTAAAATTCTCACCAAATCTCAAATTTGGAAAATTTCCTTTATTCTCTGCCCTATCTATCAATTCAAACTTATCATTTTATTCACAATTAGCTTTATCTTAAATATTCATAAATCTATTTTCCTCTTTTAATTTCCCCATTTGCAAAGCTTTAGGGCCTATAGTCTTATCTAGGATTTTAACTTCATCTAAGGTTAAATTGATCACATCCTCTATACTTACTGTACTTACTAAACCAAAACTAGATTTTAGTAATAGTATTTTACTGTTACAAACAAAATTAGTAAAGGTAATTTTCCATTAGAAAAAAGTCATGGGGAAAAATTAGTAATTGATATTTACCATTATTTATATTGGATTTACCAACAGTATGTTACTATTACTAATTCTGACTTAGCAATTATAGTTTTGTTACTATTTCTACCTTAATACACATATTTTGTAATGATTTTATTTGATTTTTTAATGGTAAAGGTATTTAGTAGTATTAATATATTTTTTAAACATATTTATTTTTCAAGATTCGATATCCTTTTTAAACATGTCCTGAATTTAAACGAATTCAATTATGCTTACCACACCATTCAAATCCCAAAAAAAAATATTATTTTTCAATGAACAAAATGACGAACTAGTCCATATATGTTCGGAATACTCTATTCAACAAATCCACGAATAGCGATGGCGCGTTGGTCAACCCAATTGGCATAACTCGAAACTTGTAGGATCCACACTGTGTCAGAAAGGTCATCTTAGGTTTATCATCCTCCCAAATTTATAGTTGGTGAATTCCCAAGCATAAGTCGATCTTCGAAAGAATGATGCTCCCATCAACTGGTCGAACTAGTCGTTGATACGAGGAAAAGTATACTTTTTCTGTATCATGTCCTTATGTGACTCCTAAAAGTTCACACAAAGCCTTAGTGAACCATCCTTTTTATTTACAAAAAATACTGCAGCTTCCCAAGAAGACGTGCTCCATCATATGAACCCCTAACTCAAAAACCTTTGAAACTTCTCCCGTAACTTCCTCATGTCCAAAGGAGCCATCGGATATAGTGAACTCGCTACAATCTTGGTGCCCAGCGCGAACACTAGTACCTCATCATAGATGTTCATAAACTCCTGGACTACATGTATCGACTCTAAAAATACAGTAATATTCTCCGATGCACTCGCATCGATATAATATAAGTAAGTGTTATACCATCCCTCGATCCTAAGGAACATCTCCTTCTCGAGAATGGAAAATATGATTCCCTTTTTTATGTAATGTATATATATGTAATACCGTGATAGCCAATCCATATCCAAAATGACGTCATATATATGCGTATCCAAAATCAAAAGGTAGGTCGAAAAGCACACCTGACCAATCTCGACTACCATGTCTCTACAAACCTAACATAAGGCAACAAACCTACCCATTAAGGTATTTACATAGATAGAGAACTTTCTAGCAATATATAGCATCCCCAAAGTCGTATCAAGAGTGCTACTAATAAAATAGTGTGACTCCCAGTGTCAAAGTATAGTCGTGCATAACTACCATGCACGTAGAACATACTCTTTATTAAATATATGTCCACAGTGCAACTATGGTTGACCTTGCGCTGGGTCCCTAGGCGGTGGTGGCAGTGTCGGTGTTGAGGTGATGGTGGAAATGCCTAAAACTGAAGTGGAATTAGAAAATCTTGGTGTTTCCTCTATTGGAAATGGCCTTGACTATCCTTGTTACCCATAAGGCACCTTCTAAAAAATTGCCCTACTCACCATATGTAAAGAATAAATCTCTAAAGAGGTCCTATAAGCCCTGGCCCTAGTGTAGGTCTTGCTAACCCGGACTCTTTCGACCCTAACCTCTTTATACATGACCCCATTGGCTCTTATGATAGTGACACTACTGTCTATAATGTTATTGTCCATGTGAAATCTATCCATATTCTCTTGACGTCATTGACCATCCAAACCTAGGAATTTGTCTATGGTGGCACCCTATGATATTTTGAACCTACCTGAGATCGGGTCATTGCTCTCCTCATTCTTTGACCTTTAACCGATCCCAAACTTGTCCTTCTTAGGATTTTGTGAGTCTGAAAGTCGTAGTGGTTCTGGAAAAGAGCCAAGCGATATGCACTACCTAAGTATACATAATGAAAGTCGAGTTACCAAGAAACGCATGCTAAATCTTCCAAGTGAGGCCCCTGCTAAATCCTCTAAGTGAGGATCCTGATGAAAATATCTATCTTCTTCTCCTCCATATTAACTTCTTTTGTTACAATGAAAGAAATACAGGTAAAATCCCGTTCATAATCTACTACTATACGGTCCCCCTAAACTAGTCTTACAAAACTTTTCCTCATACTTGCTCGAAGAGTTGGTGGGAAATATTTTCCCTCAAAATTATGCTAAAAATACCTAATGGTCATCCTCGACCTCTGTGCATCTTTGGTGACTGATTCCCACCAGTAAATAGCATATCCTACAATGGCCTAATTTTTTCAGTATCTCTCTCTCTCTCTCTAAGCTTTCATAAACCCTAATTAGGGTGTGCATGGCAACCTCTAATCAATTTCACATTGATCCTAAACCTCCAGGTATTAAGAATGCATGTACTAGATCATTCGCATTTGTCACTGCAGAAACATCCTCTATTAACTATGACCTTGATTTAAAACCTCCATCATCTTTTAAAGGTGAACCTGCAGTCCTATTCTCTGATAAAGATATTGAGATTCTATCTAAATCTTTCATATATGCGTTGGTTGGGAAGTTTTCATATGGTAGGCCATCAATGGAAGGTATTCAAAAAATCTTTCAAACTTTCTCTTTAAAAACTGCAGTCAATGTTGGATTGATTGATCATAAACATATTCTCATTCGATTGAATTCTAAAGAGGATTACACAAAGATGTGGATAAGAGATACTTGGTTTGTAGGTGGTTTTCCTATGATAATTTTCAAGTGGTCACTTGATTTTAGGCCTGATGTTGAAAGTATCATATCTCATATATGGATTACATTCCCAAATCTGTTTATTCAATTTTTCTCCAAATCAATCCTTTATTCAATAGCCCAATGAATTGATAAACCTTTGAAATTAGACACTTCTACAGTTGAGATCAATAGGCCAAGTATGGATCGTGTTTGTGTGGAAGTTGACCTAATAATGAAGATGGAAAGAAGAGTGTGGATTGGTTGTGGTAACAAAGGATTCTGGCAAGAGTTTTATATAAAGGATATGCCAAAGTATTGTAATCATTGTCTTAAGAAAGGACATAATGTAGATTCTTGTATGTTCCAAAACGATTCAAAAGAATTAGCTATCAGAAAAGATAATGTTCGCAAGAAAACAACTGTGTGGAAAGAGAAGGCAACTGGTGTGACTAATCTTGAAAGGTTAAATAAATCAGGTGAAGAAGAGGTATTAATTGATTTGGAAATCCAAGAAGCAAGGGATCAAGAGTTAAATAATCAGGAGGCGGTGGAAGAAGTCTCTTTTATCAAAATATCAGTCCAAAAAATGCTCAACCAGAGAATCAGTTAAGTATTCTTCCAAGGATGAAAAAGAAAGGTGAGAACTTAAAAGATATTGTGTGACACCCCGACTAATTAAATACCGGGTAGCTACTCCTTTATTAAATTAATACAAAATGTCAAGTTGGTCCAGTTAACAGCATCACTGGCGAAAACATTTTAATCATTACTAACCACCTAGTATTTAAAAAGAAAGATGTCAAATTTTAAATTAAGTCTGATTAACATACAATACAAGAATTATGAAAGAATATCATAATCATACACCATAAAGTCTCAATAAAGTAACCCACAATTAATAATAAGTCCGGAGGAAAACCCCTCACAACAATCCTACCACTGAAATAAATAAAACAGTATCCTGAATTAATTACATGCCAACAATCTGAATAACTGAAATATGAAATGTCTCTAATAGAAATGGGCGACATGCCCTACAAATGATGAAAACTGAATAGAGTCAAGACAAAAGAAGCGTCTACTAGCAAGGCCCTGTAACTTCCACAAACAGCTACAGCTCTTCACCTGAATGGAAATCCTATGCATGGTGTCCTTGTGGCTGGGCACCTAAAAGGTTTTTATAAAAATAGATTTGAAAGCAAACGGGTCAGAGCCCGAAAGTGGAGAGTATTTTAAAAACATCAAGTCCTTTAATAACATTAAAACAAAGAATGCAAAATACATGTTAGGACGTGCTCTCACATGAAATACTCACCTCTCGTCTATTCGTGCACTCCTAACGTACAGTACCCATCTAAGTGGTATTTATATTTAACTAAACCGACATAAGTTCTAACCCATCTACTCGATTCACAATATGAATTCCCAATGTTATCACTTGAATAGATAGCTTTACTTAAACACGGATTCTCAATTATTAACATTACCATTTACTGGAGGTTATCCCCTTATTTATCTTCTCAAGGAGTTACTATAAATTATTCTCATAATTAAACATGACAAGTCTGTTCATTTAACCGTATATCATTCACATCATAATTATACAATACAAGCACCCCGATACTAAGCTGCGATGCACACATACTCTGCTATCCATCTCGATACATCACGTACATAAGGATCACGCATTCCGAATCTCTCAGGAATCGTTCTCAGATAACAACAATCACAAACAATGGAGGCGAACACAGTCACATCACATGGGTCACGCACATACCTACGCTCCCATGATCAGTAGACTTATTAACTTCCCAATAAGTCCTTCTCTGACCTTTGTCCTCGAGGTACCAATCTATATCCCCCCGTAGGCACACAAAGAATAGATGGCCCTAAGCGAACGCAAACCTCCCGTGATAGCAAGCATGGTAGGTATGTCATACACATAGAATCATATACATATACTAAGCATACACACATCTTAGTAATTACCATACCAACTTATAATGTTACACAATTCACATGTCCCCGGTTAATACAAATATTTAAGCCGTCACTTGTTCTCACATCGTAATAGTCTCTCACGTCCTAATCCATAATTTTCATTTGGTTCAAATCACACTTATATGTTTTACTCCTCAATATATACCAAATATCCCAACTATATCAATTAGTCATCAAGGGAATGTTATTTCTACAATTAAACCGGGTTACGGGACATTAGAAATCAAATCAGGCCAAAAAGGCCAATCTGTCAACTCGTTAGAAGTCTCGTTCGAACGAGGTCGTTCGAACGAGAGTTCGTTCGAACGAAGTAGGCATCTAACTAACATCCAACTCGTTAGAAGGCAAACTGTCAACTCGTTAGAAGCTCGTTCGAACGACCTGGGCAGGCCTTCTAACGAGGTGACAGTTTCGAGCCCAGAATTCTCCTATTACGTTTTCCCCAACTTTCTTCACCTCTAATCTCCTCTAAACATCATTCCAACAGTAGTTTAAGGTTTCTAATAATTCCTAAACATACTTAGGTCGTATTTTAACATATTTATGGGGTCAATTCATCCTAAACAACACCCAACTATCAAATCTCCAAATTTTCCCCCAAATCTTATGAGTATGAACCCTAGAAAACTAAAGTCATCAATATCCCTAATTAAATCCGTTTTTGTAACATGAAAGATGTATTTCCAACAGTATAATCATCCAAACACAATTCTATATACAATCTCTTTATCAAAACATGAGTTTCTAATTCCAATTTCATGGGTTTTTATCATTCTCCCCAAAACAATGCAATTATATAAATTTCTACGCATGGAAGAAGCATTCGTTGTACATAACGTAATTAAACCACTTGCCTTGGATTATTCTCTGAATTTGGTGTTGAATTGATGAAGGATGCTCTCTCTCCTTTTTCTCCCAAGGTTGAAGGTTGAAGATAAAGGTTAAGGTTTTCTCTTTTGGGAACCTCTCCTAACTTCTCATGAAACTCCCGTTGCCCTCTAATCAGTTAATTGCTGGTAATGGGTTAGTGGGTCATTAAATTTCCTATTTTAAACTCCCAAAATTCGTTGGTCATAAATCCCAAAATTCCAAAATTACCAAAATACCCTTTTAAGTTGCCAGTATGGCCTAAAAATTCCCCGGGACCCAAACTAAACCCCCGGCTAGTGTTTTCTGACTATTTCTACCCTTCCGGACACGTTGGTGCACTCAAAATGACCATACGGTTGATAAAAATAAAATTCACTATTTAATTAAATAATGTTCCTGGCGCGACTGTCACACGCGTCCCAACAAAATTTCCAAATTGCCGTATTTCTATCTCGCGATAATTTTTAATGTTCTCAATATTCATATATTGCCATATATACGCATTATAATCAAATACCAACTCACATCTCGTTAGTATTTTATCCGGATTAATTCTCAATTAATACACATTTAATTCAATTAATCCCATAAATAAATATCACAAAAATACGGGGTATTACATACTTCCCCCCTAATAACAGAATTTTGTCCCGAAATTCGGAACTAGAAAGTACCTGGTAAAAACAACTCTGGATAACGTTCGCGTATATCATCCTCGCACTCCCATGTGGACTCCTCGGCATTATGATGCCGCCACTGAACACGTACTAACGGGACTATCTTTGACCACAGTTTCCTCTCACTTCGGTCCAAAATAGCAATCGGCCCCTCCTCGTAGTAGCTATCAGGCTGGAGATCGATGTCCTCCAAAGCAATGTGAGAATGAACCAAATCGTCCCTAAGATATTTCCTTAGCGAGGAAATATGAAACACATCATGTATCCTGTGCAAATGCTTTGGTAACCCAAGTCTATATGCAACAGACCCAACCCGCTCGATGATAGGAAATGGCCCCACATATCTCGGTGCCAACTTCCCCTTCTTCCCAAATCGCATAATTCCCTTCATAGGAGATACTCTGAGTAAAACTTGGTCCCCCACTTGGAACTCCCTGAAGAACCTCTTCGCATCAGCATAGATCTTTTACCGATCCTGAGCTACCCGAATGCGACTCCGTATCAATTCTATCCTCGCCGAAGTATCCTGAATTACTTCCTACCCAAGTAGTTTGTTGTCCTCCACCTCCAATCAACATGCTGGGGAACGGCAAGGTCTACTGTACAACGCCTCAAATGGAGCCATGCCAATGGTGAACTGGTAGGAGTTGTTGTAAGCAAACTCAACCAGTGGAAGATACTGCTCCCATCCACCCCCAAAATCAATGATGCACATACGCAACATGTCCTCCAACATCTAGTTTGTACGATCGGTTTGCCCGTCGGTCACTCAACCGCAATTCCGTGCCCATGGCCTCCTGAAAACTCTCCCAAAACCGTGAAACAAATATCTTGTCTCTGTCAGACACGATATTTAGGGGCACCCCATGAAGTCTCACTATTTCTGCAATAAAAAAGCTGGGCATACTGTCCCGTAGTGTAGTCTATCCTTACGGGTAGAAAATGAGCTACTTTTGTCAACCTATCCACAATTACCCAAATGGAGTTGTGACCCCTCTGTGACGTAGGTAACCCCGTGATAAATTCCATGGATATGCTCTCCCACATCCACATCGGGACCTCTAATAGCTGTAGAAGTCCTGCCGGTCTCTGATGATCCACTTTTACCAGCTGACAAGTGGCGCATTTAGAAACAAACACGGCGATATCTTTCTTCATCCCGCTCCACCAATACTATCGTCTCATGTCTTGGTACATTTTGTCCCCACCGGGATGTACCGCGAACCGTGAGTCGTGCGACTCTGCCATCACCTCGTGTCGTAATTCCTCCCCTTCCGGAACTACCAGTCTCCCATTGAAGTGTAATCCCCCGTCTGAGCTAACGGTATAGGATCCGGCTCCCTCTTCTAGTAACCGAACTATCTGCTCCTGACAGAACGAGTCATTTGCCTGTGCCTTTACCACCTTCGTGACAATCTGCGGTGTAACAGTCATCACAGACATGAACGATCTGGCCACTGCATCCTAGTGTCCCAACTCTTTCCACTTTGCCTTCCACTCCCCTGCCACCTCATCTACTGGCCTACGGCTCAACGCGTCTGCTACTACGTTAGCCTTCCCCGGGGGATATTGGATATCAAACTGATAATCCTTCACAAACTCAAGCCACCTTCGCTGTCGGATATTCAACTCCTTCTGCGTGAATAGGTACTGTAGGGACTTGTGGTCCGTGAACAATCGAAACTTCTCCCCCAAGAGATAATGTCTCCAAATCCGAAGGGCAAACACCACTGCCGCTAACTCCAAGTCGTGGGTGGGGTAATTCTTCTCGTGAGGCTTAAGCTTACGGGAAGCATAAGCTATGGCCTGACTCTCCTGCTGCAATACACCTCCAAGTCCTTGCAAGGACACATCGGTGTAAACTAGATACTCAACTCCCAGTTTCGGCAGTGCTAACACAGGTGCTGAGGTCAACTTATCCTTCAACTCATCGAATGCCAACTGACAGGCATCACTCTAGATGAATGGCACACCCTTACGAGTCAGATGTGTCAAAGGACCCGCTATCTTGGAGAAACCCCGAATGAACCTCCTGTAGTATCCTGCTAGGCCCAAGAAACTACGGATCTCAGTCGGTGTCGTGGTCTGTCCCCACTCCCTTACCGCGGATACCTTCCCCGGATCAACAGATATCCCCCGGTCGAAAATAATATGCCCCAAAAACTGAACTTCCTTCAGCCAGAATCCGCACTTCTCATATTTTGCATACATCTCGTTCTGACGTAGCGTCTGCAAAACCTGCCTCAAATGCTCGGTGTGCTCCTCCTCTGTCTGGGAGTAAACCAGAATATCATCAATGAAGACAATGACGAACTGATCTAGGAACTCTCTGAACACCCTATTCATCAAGTCCATAAACACGGCTGGAGCATTGGTCAAACCAAAAGGCATAACCCGAAACTCGTAGGAACCATATCTCGTTAAGAAAGCAGTCTTCGAGACGTCCTCCTCCCTGATACGCAGCTGATGGTATCCCGATCGCAAATCAATCTTTGAGAAGAAAGAAGCTCCTCTCAGCTGGTCGAATAAGTCATCGATTCGGGGCAACGGATACTTATTCCGTATCGTGACCTTATTCAACTCCCGGTAATCTACACACAACCTCAACGATCCATCCCTCTTCTTTACGAACAACACAGGGGCACCCCACGGCGAAGTACTCCTCCGAATAAACCCCTGACCCAATAACTGCTCAATCTGATCCCGTAACTCTCTCATCTCAGCTGGAGCCATACGGTAAGGTGCGCGGTGTAAGGACATTTTTCACATGTCTGAAATGTTTCATTTATTTATGTCGTACGCCGCTACATTTGGCACGTCTCCTCACGATCTCACATGACGGCCTCTATCCGAATTCCGGGAATCAAGGATGCATTATCTCCACTAATATGTCCCACATCTGCCTCATGACGGCCTCTATCCGAATTCCGGGAATCAAGCATGCATTATCTCCACTAATATGTCCCACATGTGCCTCAATGACTTCACGTTCCAAGATTTTAGGGACTTAATGCAAGTGGTACGCAAGGGAAGTCAAAACAGTGAAAAAAAGGCACAATAGGAGAGTTCAAGGGCATTTTCGTAATTTCACATCCATATTTCGGAGGTCTGGTCAACTATAAAGTTGAATAGCTCGCCGCAACGAAGATACTGGAAAAAACGTCACCTCAATCCGAGCTACGGTGAAGGAGTTATGACCTTTTGAAGATAGAGAAAATTCCTTAAAGAATGCTGTTTTTTTTGTATGCTGGATAGAATTTTAGAGTTTTAAGAACGTGGGACTCTTCATATTTTTTCCTATAAATACCAACTTCGGGGGAGTTGTTTTGCAAGACTTTAGGAGACGAATTTGAGAGTCCAAATACACCTAGTCTTCATATTCTTGAGTCCCAAGACTCATGTTTTGATTCACACATCATTGCCAAACCTTTGTGAATCCTTTTGCAACCCAAGAACACAACTTTGGTTTGTTCAACCCTTGTGGAGGAGACTGTTCTTCTTCTTCATTGCAGCCCTACTGGAAAGGGATAATTCCAGCCGCGACTACAGAATCCGATACCCGAGGGTAATTCTTAGTCAACTTGTATTTTCATTGTAATCCGATTGTAAGCCGTTTTCTTACAAATTATAGTGAAAATAAATGGTTTTGCCCCTGAGGGGGATTTTTCCTTAATTGCATGTGTTTGAATGTTCTTGCGTAGATTATCTATTTATTCAATCACATACTGCTGCATGTTTAGGGTTTGTTTGTGTTAAAAGGGTTTTATATATGGTTTGATCATTTGAACGCGAGCACACACGTTTCTCAAATTGGTATCAGAGCAGGTTACGCTAATCTATCGCGTATTCCTTTTTTTTTTTTCCGCAAAATTTTTCTAAGATATCAATTTTCTGAAAAAATTGATTTTTGAAAAAGTGCGTGTTCAAATGGAGAAGTCATATTATAAAATGCCTATTTTTGACGGGACAAATTATGCTTATTGGAAAGCCCGTATGAGGTCAGCTTTAAAAGCCATTGATGAACGTGTCTGGATTTTGGTTGAACGAGGGTGGACTCCTCCCACCGTGACTGTTGATAATGTGACCAACTTGAAACCTGACATTTCTTGGTCTGATGAAGAAATTAAATGGTCATCTTTTAATTCTAAGGGTCTAAGTGCTATTTCTGGGTCTATCACACCTGATGAGTTCAAACGTATAATGACGTGTACCACGTCAAAAGAGGCATGGGATGTTTTACAACTCACCCATGAAGGAACTAATGCTGTGAAAGAGTCTAAGTTGCAAAACTTGACAACTCAATTTGAAACAATCACCATGCATGATTCTGAATGCTTTGATTATTTTATGCTAGACTTTCTGACATTGTGAATACTAGTTTTAATCTTGGTGAACATATTCCGAATGCTAGAGTTGTTAAAAAGATTCTTCGTTCTTTGCCTAAGCGTTTTATCCCTAAAGTCACTGTGCTAAATTCTATGGGTAATTTAAATACGCTAAAATTGGAAGAACTTGTAGGAGATTTGCAAACTTATGAAATTGATATGTTCCCTAAAAATTCTAAATCTAAAGATAAGGGAATTGCTCTTAAAGCCCAAGAGAGAAGGAGTGAGGGGTCAGCTAGAAAGAGAGTAGAGTCATCTAGAAAGAGAGAGACTGACACGTCAGATTCTGAGTGCGATTTTGACTTAGATGATTTGGCTCTTTTCGCAAAAAATTTCAAGAGGATTCTCAAATTTAAGAAAAATGGCAATTTTAAAGATAAAAAGAAATTTGAGAAAAATAAGTTTGAAAAGAAAATTGAATAAGTTTCCAAAAATCCTTCTCTAAAAGAAAGTGAGAGATGTTTTGAGTGTGATGGTAGGGGTCATAGAGCTTTTGAGTGTGCCAATCGTCTGAATAGAGAGAAAGGGAAAGTTGTCCTTAATGCTACCCTTAGTGACGACAGTGAGGTCGAGACGGTGGATTCTGGAGATGAGTCACCGCATGAGTGTAACTTCACCGCATTCATGGCCAGCCAAGTGAGCACTCCTAGTTCTCCTCACGACGATGAGGATGATGCTTCACAGGGACACCTCGATAGTGAGATCGATGTGAGTGAGGGGGAGGATGACACAAGTGAGAGCGAGAGTGATATACAACGCGCCTACGCTGAATTATATTCTGAGTCTTTTAAAACTAAAAAGCGTAACAAAGCGTTAGTTCTTAAGATCACTTGCCTAGAGGAAGATTTAAGGAAAGCGAGAGAAAGAGAGTTCTCCACCTGCACCGCCCTGAGAGAGAGAGAATCTACCTGTGTCGAGAATGAGAATTTGTTTAGAGAGAGAGAGAGTACTCTAGAGAAAGAGAGAGGGGACTTGATCAAGCAAGTGGCTAGTCTTACGAGTCAGCTCCATTCCTCCGTGGAGACTCGGAAGAAACTTGAAGCCCTTGTTGCCCAGCTAACTCATGATCTTGAGAAAGCACGGGAAGTCAAGGTACAAATCGAGGACAGATCTGGGAAGATGGGAAAGATGCTCCTCGGCCCCGCTTTAGGTTTTGGTGATCGTCAAGGAATTGGATATGGTGGTGCCTCCACGTCCCAAATTGCACCTGGACCAGTTCCTGAGTTTACTATAACTCCTTATGGTCACCGTAAAAAACCTCGAAGGAGAGTTCGACCAAGAAAAGCAAACCAAGGTCCGCCTTTGACTGAGCTCTTTTGTACTTATTGCAAAAGAAAAGGCCACCTTAGGGAAACTTGCTATAGCATGGGTCGGACACGATGTACTACTGCTCCACCACGACATACTGATGAGTTTTCTAGTCTGAGAGAGCGAGTTGAGTTCTTAGCTGCCACGACTCAGAGTTTGATGAAAGAATTCCGACGGATGTCTTCGCCGTTAGTGAATGCTTCTTACATTCCAGCTAAAACCAACAAAGGCAAACAAAAGGTCATCTCTGCTTGGGTGCCTAAGAAAGATAAAAAGGCCTTTGTTGTTCATGTTGCTCTCAAAGCACATAATACCTCACAGTGGTATTTTGATAGTGGGTGCTCCAGACACATGACAGGTGATGCCTCATTTTTTACTACTCTTGAGGATTATCAAGATGGCAGAGTCACCTTTGGAGATGGGAGTAAGTCTAGCATTATAGGACGAGGTACTATCGAGTTACCTGGTTTTCCTAAGCTAGAAAATGTTTTGTACGTCAAAGGTTTGAAAGCAAACCTTCTCAGCATTAGCCAGCTGTGCGACTCTAACTTTGCAGTAAAGTTTGATCGGGACGCGTGTAAAGTCTACAATCAAGCCGGTAAACTTTTGATGCAAGGGGTGAGGACCGAGGATAATTGCTATGGGACTGAGCCCACATCCTCACTTATCTGCAACAGCGCCACGATCACTCCTATGGATATGTGGCACCAACGTCTAGGTCACGTGAACGTTAGAGATCTCAATCGTTTATCTAAAAAGGACCTAGTACATGGCTTACCATCTCTTGGAAAGTCAACTTCGACCGTTTGTGGACCCTGTCAGTTGGGAAAAAAATTTGTAGTCCTCATAGGAAGTTACATTCCATTACCACCTCTCGTGTTCTGGAGTTGATTCACATGGATCTTATGGGTCCCACTCGTACTGAGAGTCTAGGTGGTAAGAGGTACATCCTCGTGATGGTAGATGATTTCTCCAGATACTCCATCGTAGGTTTTCTGAGAGAGAAATCTGATGCTGTAGATTTCTTAACGACCAAGTGCCGTGTCCTGCAAAATCAACACGGTGTTACTATTAACAGAATACGTAGTGACAACGACACTGAATTCAAGGAAGCAAAGGTTGATTTGTACTGTGATAGCCTTGGGATCAAACATGAGTTTTCTGCTGTGAGAACTCCTCAGCAAAATGGGATTGTTGAGAGAAAGAATAGAACGATCCAAGAGATGGCTAGATCTATGCTTCTAGGTCGTAAAGTTTCTAGGAGATTTTGGGCAGAGGCAGTGTCTACTGCATGCCACACGGTGAATAGGGTGTATCTGCGTCCACACACACTTCACACTCCTTATGAGTTGTGGACTGGCAAGAAGCCCAACCTGGCATATTTCCGTGTCTTTGGGAGTAAATGCTACATCCTACGGGATAAAGAGCAATTAGGAAAGTTTGACTCCCGAAGCGACGAGGGAATATTTCTAGGATATTCATCGAATAGCAGAGCGTACCGGGTTTTTAACCTGAAGAGATCTAAGATTATGGAATCAATAAACGTCACCATGCAAGATGACGAACCTCCGACGGTTATTGATCCTAACCTTCAGTGTGAGGATGAGGATTGTTTTGACAGTGATTTACCTGTTCCTCTCTCACACTCTGTGGACCCTACTCCTGTGTTAGGGGACACACCTGCTTGGGTTCGCAAGAGTCATGACCCTTCTGCCATTGTTGGTGATCCCACTCTAGGGGTCAAGACTCGTGCTCAGCTAGAGAACGTTGTTAGCCATCTTTGCTACACGTCCAAAGTCGAGCCCAAGAACCATAAAGAAGCACTCAAGGATGAACACTGGATATCTGCTATGCAGGATGAGTTGCTTCAGTTTAAAAAGAATGATGTCTGGGAACTTGTCCCCCGACCTAGTGAGATTAATGTGATAGGTACCCGGTGGATTTTTAAGCACAAAATGGATGAAAATGGTACCATAATCCGAAATAAGGCTAGGTTGGTCGCTCAAGGCTACACACAGATAGAGGGTGTAGACTTTGGGGAGACATTTGCTCCTGTTGCGAGGCTTGAGTCCGTCCGTCTTCTGCTCGCCATCGCATGTCATCTGCGCTTCAAGGTGTATCAAATGGATGTCAAGAGTGCCTTTTTGAATGGCATTCTACAGGAGGAGGTTTATGTGGAACAACCAAAAGGGTTTGAAGACCCTCAGCACCCTGAGCACGTCTACTATCTGAGGAAAGCCTTGTATGGTTTGAAGCAAGCACCCCGTGCTTGGTACGAGAGGCTTACTTCTTATCTCTTAGCTCGTGGATTCAAGAGAGGGGGAGTAGATATGACGTTGTTTGTCAGGAGAGATGACGGTGCTATTTTGGTTGCCCAGGTCTATGTGGACGACATAGTCTTTGGATCCACATGCTCCCAGCATGCTCACCACTTTGAGGAGGAGATGAAAAGTGAGTTTGAGATGAGCATGGTTGGTGAGCTTACATTCTTCCTTGGTCTCCAGGTTCGTCAGCTAGAGGATGGGATGTTCATCTCCCAATCCAAGTATGCTAGAGACCTAGTGAAGAAATTTGGTTTAGACTCCGCTAAGCATGCACGTACACCTATGAGTACCACTACCAAGCTTAGTAAGGACACTTCAGGCAAGGACGTAGAGCAAACCTTATATCGGAGTATGATAGGTAGTCTCCTCTACTTGACTGCCAGTCGTACCGACATCGCCTTTAGTGTTGGAGTCTGTGCGCGTTATCAGGCATCCCCAAAAGAGTCACATTTACTTGCTCTAAAATGTATTATTAAATACGTAAGTGGGACTCTCTCATACTGGATTTGGTATTCCTTTGATACCGATGACCGTCTGTTCGCCTGCTCGGATGCCGATTGGGCTGGGGATGTAGATGGATGTAGGAGCACTTCTAGTGGGTGTTTCTATTTTGGTTCTGCTCTTGTCTCCTGGCTGAGCAAGAAGCAAAATTCCATCTCTTTGTCCACTGCGGAGGCTGAGTACATAGCCGCCGGGAGTTGTTGCACACAACTCTTGTGGATGAAGCAAATGCTGGAGGATTATGGGATATCACAGGACACCATGACCATTTCCTGTGATAACACGAGCACGATACACATATCCCGCAATCCAGTTCAGCATTCGCGCACAAAACACATCAGGATACGTGAGCACTTTATTCGTCAGTTAGTTGAAGAGAAAGTCGTATCCCTGAGTTTTGTTCCTACCGACCGTCAGTTAGCCGATATTTTCACGAAACCTTTAGATGCCCTTAGATTTGAGAGTCTTAGGAAATCTTTAGGGATTTGCACAGTTGACTGAGGGGTTGGTCTATGTCTAGAATAGGATGCTTCTTCATGTTCATATCATATGCTTCCTATTGCTAGTCTGTTTTATATGTACCATTACTTTGTTGTACAGCTTTGTTTTATTCCTTTTATATTTCTTTTGAAAAAAAATACAAAAAGATTTTCCTTTAAGAAAAATGTTGAGAAAAGCACAAAAAGATTTTATTTATTTTTTTCCAAATTTTTGAAAAAATCCAAAAAGACTTTTGTATTTTTCTTCTTTTATGGATGAGCATGTAATATAGCCAAGTCACAACTTCATTCCATTTATCCATGTGACTGTTTGATAGTGATTTGAGAGGCTACATCATTTCATCCATGTGCTTTACATTGATTGGAGTCTTTGAGATGTAATTAGTGATATCTTCCTATATGTTTGACTCCTATATCCTTTATTACACACATGCACGGCTATATTTGATTATTGCACTTGTCTATCTCATGTTGGCTTGTGTGTTTTCATCTCAATCCTGTCTATACAATGTACAATATGCGATAAAACTTGACAAGATTGGAATGCATGTAAAAACTGTTTTGGTGAGACTGTGTGTTTTTGTATAACGGGGAGGGGCTGCGAAAGGTAATCATCTATCCTTTGCGCAAAAGCCACCGTTAAAAAGGACCTAAAAAATGGAGGAATTTTAATATCCGAGGTCCAAAGAGGTTAAAAGAGACCGAAAAAATTTAAAGGCAATAAAAAGCAATTCATGCCAAATATGGGCCACTTAGGTTTCACCATCAATTCTCCAAAGTTTGAGAATTTAGAATGCCTCTATTCAATACAATATCTGAGGGAGTTTGGTTGGAGAATCTAAACAGGTTTGCACTTCCTTGAAAGTCCTGAAAAAGCATAAAATCATTTTGGACGTTATTGGTGTGAAAATCATTTTGAGCTTTAATTTGTTGATTTGATTGAGTCAATATCTTATATTGTCACTCTTTTACACCAAAGGAAGCATTTGAGTTCATTCGCTAGGAATATCCAATATTCATCGTGCACATATGTCATGTTTGTATGCATTGATTTTCCTATCGAATTTGATCACACCACTTCATTTACGCTA
This sequence comes from Sambucus nigra, assembly GCA_949130495.1. NCBI lineage: Eukaryota > Viridiplantae > Streptophyta > Magnoliopsida > Dipsacales > Adoxaceae > Sambucus > Sambucus nigra. Next base: position 124,684,111 of record OX422220.1, on the reverse strand, counting down.
TCATTGACTTGGTTGCTTTCTGTTTATTCATGGTGTGTTTTCATCCTAGTGACACCCCGCACTTGCTTATTTGATTTATTTCTCTAATTTGTCCATTTGGGGACATCATAAAAAGGGGGAGAAAGAATTATCATATTATGGGGGAGTTTGAATTCTGGGGGAGTTTTTGAGATGTTGCTTATATTTTTATCATATATTGATATCCATGTTATCTCATTTCAAACTCGATATGTCACGTGGTATTTGCTTTGTCTCATGTGTGTAGGTATGAAGATTGCAGATCTATATGTTGCACACCCTGATGAGAAAAGTTTTGAGATTCCTGAAGAATTAAAGAACAAACGATGAAGACTATTCATTTGTACCTTTTCCAGTTTTGGGTTCATGGGAGGGTAGATTTGTATAGGCAATTTCATATTTGATAATTCGGATTTTTTATGTATGTACCGGCATAGACATAGGGGGAGATTTGTAAGGACATTTTTCACATGTCCGAAATGTTTCATTTATTTATGTCGTACTCCGCTACATTTGGCACGTCTCCTCACGATCTCACATGACGGCCTCTATCCGAATTCCGGGAATCAAGCTTGCATTATCTCCACTAATATGTCCCACATCTGCCTCATGACGGCCTCTATCCGAATTCCGGGAATCAAGCATGCATTATCTCCACTAATATGTCCCACATCTTCCTCAATGACTTCACGTTCCAAGATTTTAGGGACTTAATGCAAGTGGTACGCAAGGGAAGTCAAAACAGTGAAAAAAAGGCACAATAGGAGAGTTCAAGGGCATTTTCGTAATTTCACATCCATAGTTCGGAGGTCTGGTCAACTAGAAAGTTGAAGAGCTCGCCGCAACGAAGATACTGGAAAAAACGGCACCTCAATCCGAGCTACGGTGAAGGAGTTATGACCTTTTGAAGATAGAGAAAATTCCTTAAAGAATGTTGTTTTTTTTGTATGCTGGATAGAATTTTAGAGTTTTAAGAACGTGGGACTCTTCATATTTTTTCCTATAAATACCAACTTCGAGGGAGTTGTTTTGCAAGACTTTAGGAGACGAATTTGAGAGTCCAAATACACCTAGTCTTCATATTCTTGAGTCCCAAGACTCATGTTTTGATTCACACATCATTGCCAAACCTTTGTGAATCCTTTTGCAACCCAAGAACACAACTTTGGTTTGTTCAACCCTTGTGGAGGAGACTGTTCTTCTTCTTCATTGCAGCCCTACTGGAAAGGGATAATTCCAGCCGCGACTACAGAATCCGATACCCGAGGGTAATTCTTAGTCAACTTGTATTTTCATTGTAATCCGATTGTAAGCCGTTTTCTTACAAATTATAGTGAAAATAAATGGTTTTGCCCCTGAGGGGGATTTTTCCTTAATTGCATGTGTTTGAATGTTCTTGCGTAGATTATCTATTTATTCAATCACATACTGCTGCATGTTTAGGGTTTGTTTGTGTTAAAAGGGTTTTATATATGGTTTGATCATTTGAACGCGAGCACACACGTTTCTCACGCGGGCAATAGGTCGAGTGCCCGGCGTCAAATAGATCACAAAATCTATCTCCCTACTCAGAGGTAATCCAGGTATATCCTGAAATACATTGGCAAACTCTCAAACAACCAGAATCAAATCAAGCGGTATCACCACTTCCTTAGAGGTCTCCTCCTCTATATAGTACAAGTGAGTGGACGATCCTCCCTCAGGACGAGGCATCGCCACAAAAAACATCTCCTGCCCGGGAATGGCAAAGATAATACTCCTACTAAAACAGTCAATCATGGCTCGATACGCAACTAGCCAATCCATACCAATAATGGCATCATACTCGGTCATCTCTAACACTAACATATCCGCGGGTAAAGTAAACCTCCCAATCTCTATACCCACGCCTCTACATACAAGGGAAATCACGGAACCCCTACTCAACGGCGAATCTACACAAGTAACCGTACTCTCGGCGGTGTCTAACAACCCAATGGTGCGTGCAAATCTCATAGCAATGAAACAATGTGTAGCCCCCGTATCAAATAAAATACGCCCCAGAGTCCCCTGAATAGAGAACATACCCTCAATTGCTGGTGGATCCTGTGGGGCTGTGACCTGCTGGAGCTGATACACACTCCCATACTGAAGTTGTCCCTGCTGAACTGGGACTGCTGGAATGGGTGGTAATGCTTCCATATGTGGTGGTGCCGGGAGGGCGGGGGAAACATAGGCCTCTGCGGCTCCTGTCGAGCACCCTGCTACTGCTGCTGCGGGGCCCTACCCCAATCCAGACAATCCTGGCGTTTATGGATAGTATTTCCACAAACGTAACACTTCCCCGGGAAGTTCCCCCCTCTCTGTCCCTGCTGCCCTCGGCCCTGGTGGCCGTTACCATTCCTCCCCTGACCATGCTGGCCCTGCTGAAACTGTTGTTGACCATTCTGCCCCTGCTGGCCCTGATGGTCGTTCGGACCCTGATGGCCCTGCCTAAAACCTCCCTGTCCGTGCCTGAAATTCCCCGATCTGAACCTCTTATGATCCCCCTGCTGGGAACCCTGGTCACCCTGCCTCTGCCCCTGAGTAGATTGTGCCCCACTGACACCATTTCCTCCAGTCCTACCCTGATGACTGGACTCTCCTGATCTCTTGCTCTCAGCCATGTGAAAGCGATGATCCTGGAAGTGTAACAGTGCAGCGTTAACCACGTCATAATAAGCGGCCAATGAGAAGTTCCCCAATAAATGCTGACAGATCCTCCATGTCAATCCATCTGTAAACTTCTGGATCTTCTTCTCCTCTGTCGGTATTTCATCCGGAACAATATTCAGTAGATTAGTGAATTCGGCCTCATACTCGGCCACAGTCCTTCCCTCCTGTCTGAGATTCATTAACTTCCTCCTCATTTCCGTGTGAACGGTTGACGAAAAATACTTGCGGTCAAACCGCACCCAAAACTCCTGTATCGTGAGAGTATCTCTCTCTTCCCCGGTGGTAATAGACTCCCACCACTGCAGTGCAGATCCTACTAGCTTGAAAGTAGCTAGTACCTTATTCTGAACATCGGTGCACTCATACATCCTCAAGTGCCTCTGAATGTCTTTCCTCCACTTACTTGAAATCACAACATCGGAGCTACCTCCGAACTCCGGCGGGTGCGCTTTCTGAAAAGCATCACGTACACGTTCCCAAGCAGACGGGAATGCATGTGACTGAACTGGCATGGCTACTGGCGCCTTGGGTGGTTCTTGCTGTACAACTTTTAGAGCGGCATTTACCGCTTGGGCTACAATGGCTGCAACCTCAGCGGCATTCATGGTGCCCTATACTGGTGCTGGCTGGGGCTCTGGCTGTGCATCCCTAGGAACCCGTGGTGCACGTCGTGGAGGCATCTAAAATAAGAGTAAGTTCTATAAGTTCGCAGTTATAAACCCAAAATAGCTGAAGAGCGAAGCATACATAAAAGAATACAACAGTCCTAAAATATAGGGCTCTACATCAAAGAAAGATCAGCGGAAACATAATAAGCCGTACAGATCCTAAAGGACACTAGAACCTGATGCTCTGATACCACCTGTGACACCCCGACTAATTAAATACCGGGTAGCTACTCCTTTATTAAATTAATACAAAATGTCAAGTTGGTCCAGTTAACAGCATCACTGTCGAAAACATTTTAATCATTACTAACCACCTAGTATTTAAAAAGAAAGATGTCAAATTTTAAATTAAGTCTGATTAACATACAATACAAGAATTATGAAAGAATATCATAATCATACACCATAAAGTCTCAATAAAGTAACCCACAATTAATAATAAGTTCGGAGGAAAACCCCTCACAACAATCCCACCACTGAAATAAATAAAACAGTATCCTGAATTAATTACATGCCAACAGTCTGAATAACTGAAATATGAAATGTCTCTAATAGAAATGGGCGACATTCCCTAATAGAGTCAAGACAAAAGAAGAGTCTACTAGCAAGGCCCTGTAACTTCCACAAACAGCTACAGCTCGTCACCTGAATGGAAATCCTATGCATGGTGTCCTTGTGGCTGGGTACCTAAAAGGTTTTTACAAAAATAGATTTGAAAGCAAACGGGTCAAAGCCCGAAAGTGGAGAGTATTTTAAAAACAGCAAGTGCTTTAATAACATTAAAACAAAGAATGCAAAATACATGTTAGGACGTGCTCTCACATGAAATACTCACCTCTCGTCTAATCGTGCACTCCTAACGTACAATACCTATCTAAGTGGTATTTATATCTAACTAAACTGACATAAGTTCTAACCCATCTACTCGATTCACAATATGAATTCCCAATGTTATCACTTGAATAGATAGCTTTACTTAAACTCGGATTCTCAATTATTAGCATTACCATTTACTGGAGGTTATCCCCTTATTTATCTTCTCAAGGAGTTACTATAAATTATTCTCATAATTAAACATGACAAGTCTGTTCATTTAACCGTATATCATTCACATCATAATTATACAATACAAGCACCCCGAGACTAAGCTGCGGTGCACACATACTCTGCTATCCATCCCGGTGCATCACGTACATAAGGATCACGCATTCCGAATCTCTCAGGAATCGTTCTCAGATAACAACAATCACAAACAATGGAGGCAAACACAGTCACATCACATGGGTCACGCACATACCTACGCTCCCATGATCAGTAGACTTATTAACTTCCCAATAAGTCCTTCTCTGACCTATGTCCTCGAGGTACCAATCTATATCCCCCCGTAGGCACACAAAGAATAGATGGCCCTAAGCGAACGCAAACCTCCCGTGATAGCAAGCATGGTAGGTATGTCATACACATAAAATCATATACATATACTAAGCATACACACAACTTAGTAATTACCATACCAACTTATAATGTTACACAATTCACATGTCCCCGGTTAATACAAATATATAAGCCGTCACTTGTTCTCACATCGTAATAGTCTCTCACGTCCTAATCCATAATTTTCATTTGGTTCAAATCACACTTATATGTTTTACTCCTCAATATATCCCAAATATCCCAACTATATCAATTAGTCATCAAGGGAATGTTATTTCTGCAATTAAACCAGGTTACGGGACATTAGAAATCAAATCAGGCCAAAAAGGCCAATCTGTCAACTCGTTAGAAGTCTCGTTCGAACGAGGTCGTTCGAACGAGAGTTCATTCGAACGAAGTGGGTATCTAACGAACATCCAACTCATTAGAAGGAAAACTGTCAACTCATTAGAAGCTCGTTCGAACGACCTGGGCAGGCCTTCTAACGAGGTGACAGCTTCGAGCCCAGAATTCTCCTATTACGTTTTTTCCAACTTTCTTCACCTCTAATCTCCTCTAAACATCATTCCAACAGTAGTTTAAGGTTTCTAATAATTCCTAAACATACTTAGGTCGTATTTTAACATATTTATGGGGTCAATTCATCCTAAACAACACCCAAATATCAAATCTCCAAATTTTCCCCCAAATCTTATGAGTATGAACCCTAGAAAATTAAAATCATCAATATCCCTAATTAAATCCCTTTTTGTAACATGAAAGATGTATTTCCAATAGTATAATCATCCAAACACAATTCTATATACAATCTCTTTATCAAAACATGAGTTTCTAATTCCAATTTCATGGGTTTTTATCATTCTCCCCAAAACAATGCAATTATATAAATTTCTACGCATGGAAGAAGCATTCGTTGTAAATAATGTAATTAAACCACTTGCCTTGGATTATTCTCTGAATTTGGTGTTGAATTGATGAAGGTTTCTCTCTCTCCTTTTTCTCCCAAGGTTGAAGGTTGAAGATGAAGGTTAAAGTTTTCTCTTTTGGGAACCTCTCCTAACTTCTCATGAAACTCTCGTTGCCCTCTAATCAGTTAATTGTTGGTAATGGGTTAGTGGGTCATTAAATTTCCTATTTTAAACTCCCAAAATTCGTTGGTCATAAATCCCAAAATTCCAAAATTACCAAAATAACCTTTTAAGTTGCCGGTATGGCCTAAAAATGCCCCGGGACCCAAACTAAACCCCCGACTAGTGTTTTCTGACTATTTCGACCCTTCCGAACACGTTAATGCACTCAAAATGACCATACGGTTGATAAAAATAAAATTCACTTTTTAATTAAATAATGTTCCTGGTGCGACTGTCACACGCGTCCCAATAAAATTTCCAAATTGCTGTATTTCTATCTCGCGACAATTTTTAATGTTCTCAATATTCATATATTGCCATATATACGCATTATAATCAAATACCAACTCACATCTCGTTATTATTTTATCCGGATTAATTCTCAATTAATACACATTTAATTCAATTAATCCTATAAATAAATATCACAAAAATACGGGGTATTACATATTGTTCCCACTAATGTAGTTTAAGAATACATATCCAAAATTCATCATTGTGAGATATCAGGAAAAGAGGATTTTGTTGTTGATCACCAAATTCTCTCCCTAAGAGGATCTGAACTTCCAAACTATGACTGTCATCAAGCGAAAAATAAAGGATATATGTCAGATGTTGAGCAGAAGAAGGGAAAAAGGAAATATAGTTCCATCATGCCTGAAGAGTTATTTATCTTTGCATCCATGTTTGATAGAAAATGGAGTTATGTGATGAAGCTGAAGGAAAGTATAAACAAGAAAAGTGAAGAAGTTTCAACATCCAGTACCATGACTGGTAATTTTCCTAAAAGGTTTTCATCTAAACATCAATTTGACCCATTGTTTAAAAGAATTACTAGATCCTCTTCAAATGTCTTTTCTAAATATTTACCCTCTATTATAAATGTTAAGTTTTATTTCTTGGAATGCTAGAGGGATTTCCAATTCTCCCACTTATAGAAGAATAAAAAATATCTCTAAAAAAATTACTTTACCAGCTTTAGCAATTCTTGAACCTAAGTCTAAGTTAAAAAGGCTACAGCAGATTCTGAGGAAATTGAATTATGATGAGTGTATTTCCAATAGTTATAACAAAATTTGGTTCATGTGGAGGTTTGGTATCAATGGAGAGCTTATTCATGAAGAGGTTCAAAGTTTAACTTTGAAGTTGTCTCATCCTGGACTGCCCTGTTGCTCGATAATGAGTATTATTTATGTTAAATCCACAAGACAGGAAAGGTTGGACCTTTGGAGTGATTTAGAGAATTTTTCCAATATTCAAAATATACCTCTTCTATTCATTGGTGATTATAATGTGGTAGTTGCTCGGGATGTGAAGATAAGTGGAAATCTTATTTATCATCAGGCTATGGAGGAGTTTAATGAAACTATTTAGCAGTGTGGCCTATTTGATTTGGATTTCAGTGGTTCTCGTTTTACTTGGTCCAACTTTCGAATTGAGGATGGTGCCATTAGTGCTAGACTCGATAGGGCTCTTTGTAATATCAACTGGAAATCTAGTTTTCCTAAAACTTCCATCACTCACTTGGCTAAGACCTGTAGTGATCGCGCTCCTCTTCTTCTCTCAATTCAGTCTTCCTTTTATGCCTGTCCTAAACCTTTCAAGTTTCAAAATATGTAATTTTCTCATTCTTCTTTCTTTGAAACTGTCTCTAAAAATTAAACTACTTCTAATCGAGCCTCACATGTGAGAAACTTCTCTCTTAAATAAAAATTTCTCAAAGAAGTTTTGAAGAATTGGAACAAAAACACTTTCAAAAACATTTTCCAAAATATTATTGATCTAGAGGATGATGTGCTTAAGTTGGAATATGAGTTTAAGAGGGATCCTTCTTTAAAAAATAGAATGGAGTTGCATATGAGCAAATAAAAGCTTGATAAAGCTTTAGATATTGAAGAAATATATTGGAAATAGAAGTCCAATATTAAGTGGCTTAAGGAGGGGGATAGAAATACAAAAAAAATTCATTCCGTTGTGAAGGCCAAGGTTGCTGGAATTGATATAACCAAAATTAAAGATAAGGATAGCATCAATAAAACTTTTAAAGAGGATTTAGATAAGATCTTTGTTGACCACTTTATGGAGAGATGGAAGGCTGCTCCTACTTCAAGCCAAGATGAAGTGATACAGATGATCCCTAATTTGGTTACTCAGGAGATGAATGATATTCTAAGTAAAGTGCCAAATGAGAAAGAAATTTTCAATGCTATAACCGGTTTCAATGAAGACAGTAGTCCAGGTCCTGATGGTTTTGGAGGTTGGTTTTACGTGAAATGTTGGGATATCATTAAAAAGGATCTTTGTCATTCTATTCAATCCTTTTTTATGGGGGCCCAAATTCCTAAATTTTGGGCTAGCACTTCTATTGTTTTGATCCCTAAAGTTTCTAACCCAACTATATGTTCTCATTTCAGACCAACCAGCTTAAATAATTTCAATGTCAAGATTATTTTAAAGGTGTTAAATGATAAGCTTGTTGAGTTTATTCCAAACTCGACTTCTCCTACTCATAGTGGTTTCATTAGAGGGAGGAGCATTCAAGATAATATTCTTCTTGCTCATGAGATGGCTTATATGCTTAATAAGAAGTGTTATGGTTCAAATGTCATCATTAAATTGGATATGGATAAAGCTTATGATAGGGTGGATTGGCTTTTCCTTATCAAAGTTCTTAGGAAATTTGGTTTCTATGAAAGCTTTATTGATCTTATTTGGAGAATCACTTCTTCAAATTGGTTCTCAATAATTCCTAATGGTAATCCTACTGGATTCTTTTCTTCTAAAAAAGGATTGAATCAAGGAGATCCAATCTCTCCTTATCTCTTTGTCCTTATGGATGAAGCATTGATCAGAGGAATTCAAAACTTAATTGATACTAACAAAGATTTATCTTACTCCCATCCCCCCAATAGTCCCTTTATTTTTTAACCTTTGTCTTGCAGATGATACTCTGATATTCATTAATGGAGGTAGAAGAAGTCTTAACGCTCTGATGCAATTCTTATTTTCCTATGAGAAAGCTTTTGGTCAGCTGATCAACATGAGTAAAATCTCATTCTCAATTAATCCAAAGGCCTCTATTTCAAAAAGAGCTTCAATTGCCCAATGTTTAGGCCTTCCATTCAAGTCCCTTCCTATAAAATATTTGGGATATCCTTTGTATAAAGGAAAAAGCAAAATTAGAGACTATGAAGATTTGATTGATAATATTAGATCCAAGTTAAAGGGGTGGAAGATTAAATTTCTATCAGCAGCAGGTAGATTGACCCTTATAAGGCATGTTCTCTCATCAATTCCCATTTTTACTATAGCTTCCTTAAAACCTCCAAAAGTCATTTTTTTAAGGATCATTAAGATTTTTAGTAGATTCTTTTGGGGTTCTAATGAGCTTGGAGGTTCCAAACATCATTGGGTTAATTGGTATGACATTTGTAGACCTGCTGATGAGGGAGGTCTTGTTGTTCAAAATATGGAATCTATCAGTGAAGCTTTTGGTTTTAAGATTGCTTGGAGGTATTTTAATTCAACAGGTATGTGGGCTGCCTTCATGAGAAACAAATATAAATCCTTATCATGACTAAATGGCTCAATGGTCTTTAAAAGGATTAAGCTTGCTGAAAATCTGATTCAAGAAAATTCAATCTTTATTGATAATCATCTCATTTGGAAGCCTACTAGCTCTGGGAAATTTTCTTTAAAACTGGATATCAGATCTGATCTCCTCCTAATATTAAAAGCTTTATAGCTTCTAATACCTGGTCTGCAAATGTTCCTCCTAAAATTTCTTTATTCTCATGGAAGATAATTCATAACTCTCTTCCCTTGGATTCTAACATTAAAGATATTAAGATCCCTATTATTTCTCGATGTTAGTGCTGTCAGCTAAATGGAGAAAATGCCAATCATCTCTTTTGTCAAGGTCTTATTGCCTCTAAAGTTTGGAAGAATTTCTCAAATATGTTTGATGTCAGAAATTCTACTCATTTTGTTTCCTCCATTCTCATGTCTTGGTGGATGGATGCATCTTTGAAAGATTACTTGAAATTTTTATTCAAAATTATCCCAATGACCTTGTTATAGGAGATATGGAAAGCTAGGTGCAAATCTTATTTTGGAGGAGCTCCTATGCAAGCTCAAATTATAATCAGAAATGTTGTGGCAGTGGTTTCTCAACAAGATTCTCTCCTCAAATTTGAAAGTCACACTGCAACAGATCATCAAGTACTCATACAATACTTCAACATTAAGGTACAACCAAATCAGCCCTCTTTTCTTATCACTAGATGGTTAACCCCTCCCAGATTTGATGTGAAGCTTAATGTTGATGGATCAAGTAAGGGAAATCTAGGAGAAAGTGGGATTGGATTATTATTAGAGGCCATTATGGAGAATTGATCGAAGCCCGTCAAATATATATTGGCATTTCTACAAGTTTAGAAGCTGAATTGACAGCTATTCTTCAAGGAATCAAAGTTTGTAGAGGAATTGAGTTCAATAATCTTATAATTGAATCTGATTATTTATCTTCTGTGAATATGATTCAAGATGTTTGGAAGGTTCCTTGGTACTTGAAAGGAATTATTAATGAGATTAGAGGGTTGATCTCATCTCAAAATATCTCCATTCATCATTCTTGGAGATAAAACAATAATGTTATTGATGGTTTAGTTAATTTAGATTTTTCATCGAAAGATACATTATCTTATAAAAAATTCAGTAACATGCCCAAGATGATTAGGGGCTTGCTGAATCTAGATAGATGGGGTATGGCTAATGTTAGAATTTTTTTAATTTATGCTTCTGCTTGTAAGGCCACCATGGAGAGGCTTTTTCCTCCATTTATTTTATAAATTAGGGCTTTTTTTTCCTTTTCCTTAAAAAAAAATAGCATATCCTACTAGCTTAAAACTAGCTAGCATCTACTTTTGTACCTCTGAGCACTCTACCAAACGTAGGCCCCTTATCGATGTCTCGCCTATACTACTAGGAGACAATAAGGTTGGTAAAACTAATAATCTCTGGTGGATTGCCTTTCCTGAAGGAACTCCTAGATCTTTCCCAAACCGATGTGTTATGAGGGGCAGGTACAACCATGGGTGGTGGCGGTGGTGGTGTTTGGTCCTGGCATACGCCATCTATAGTGGAACCTACAGTTTTAGCTATAATAGTTGCCAAGTCTGTCTGTGCTAGGGCAAGTACCTACCCCTGGTGTCGTGGTTAGGGTTTTGCTTCCTGTAACTCAATAGTGACGAGCCTGTCGGTGATGTGCAGCTCCGCTTCATGTGTTCACTATCTAAAAGACGATAAACAAAGCGTATCATAAATGTGCGAGATCAGAATATAAAGGCCTAAACGATTTATCTCTAAAGTATTAATGAATGCAATACAGAAAAGTTATAGACACACTCAAGACCTTAAGACACTATAACTCGGCTATGATACTAAATATGACAACCCGTAAAATACATAACTAGATTAATCATTTCTAACTATAAATAATACGAGAATAAAAGCAATTGGTATCATTTTAAGCACGATTGAAGTAAAATAAAACGGTAAACACTAACAGTAATTAAATTAAACAGCATACAATAAACCTCGAATACCAAAATGAAAACCATAGTAAATAATACTCCACGGTAGAATAATAATTATCTCAATAAAAGAATATCCAACTCGGAATAAATAAACCGACTTTAACATAAATAAAATCAGATACAATAATCCGACTTGACAAATGCTGAAATGGAAATCTATGTACTAAAAGAAATTTGATAAATAAAAGTGAGCGCATAGGCTCGACAACTACATCATATGAATGGAAGCTAGAACTGTGAAAAAATGTTAAGTAGATCAGAGCTCACACATCGATTACTGCCTAAGACCTGAAAAATAGTTCCCCAAATAGGTTTAACCTAACAAGTCCATAGCTAGTAAGGATGCAACTGAATTTGGGTCTCAATAACAATAATACATCCTCCTCCCATATTTTAGTTATTTTGAACCCAACCCAAACAACCTAACTATATCATGCAAGTATAATCCTAAACCCAAGTAATCCCATGTTACATAATTTTATCTCTTCACAAGTATTCATTATTTACATGGTTCCAAAAGCTAGTATCTTTTCAATACATTTGTAGTATAATTTAAGTAAAGAAATCATATCACACAATCCATTCACCAAGTGAGTATGCTCACTTGCGTGCAAAAAAGGTGGACTATGTTAAAGCCTAAAAATCAAAGCATAAAGGCTTATCCCTACTACCATCGGGGTTCACTCATGCATACAAGGTATAGTTATAGGATGTACCAACTCACTAATCTTAAAGAATCAATCAATGAAATTACTACGCTATCCTGCCAATCAATTTTCTTCCATACCCAAGGTTATACCAAATGACTCCCATATTTTCCCCACCTGGGATATGTCACTAGTTGGATCGGGGTATATAGGACCAAGGTAAAGTCCGTATCAATCATCGAGGTACCTGAGTGCTCAACATCATACACACCGCATTAAATCCCTCTGATCACGTCATTCATGAGCTAACACACCCACCCTTGGTATGCTTTCATATAAATTAAATGAATAGTAGCCCATATTAGACTCATGTGTATGGCCTACATCCTTTTAGGCATATTGGGAACACTGCCTAAAAGTGTGTGG